>JAOQML010000004.1:6798757-6820121 GCA_027568935.1 Erythroxylum urbanii
GTTCGTTTTAAGTATCCCTGGTGGGGAATTCCTCCCCCGCGAGCCACGGGTCCAGATGTCACGCAGGATGTCGGGCCTGTGGACCCGCCCGGGGAGGGGTTCCAGCACATCCTATGTACTTACTACCCTTAGTAAGCATCCACATATTAACTCTAAACATCTTATTCTTATAGTTTGTGAGATCCATGGCTTGATCAAATCAAGGAATATCACATGTGCTAGTCTGTCTGGATTAATAATGTCCTGTCTTATTAATCCTATGACTAGGGATTATTTAGATAGTAATATAATTACACATGATAGGAATCTCATTATCATAATCTCATCATGATTTCTTTCATGCTATATTTTGTATCGTGGATTTCATTAGTTTGATTTAAGATCAATATCAATTCATATATATAAAAGAATATCAAATCAATGAAAAATACCTTTTGCTTTATTAATTAAAATAAAGTTTGTACAAAAATGCTAACAGTGATTGCCTTTAGAGCATTACTCTAAAAATCTTTTACTTGCACTAAAGTCAATTGTCTTTATATCTAATACCATAGGCAAGTACACAAGAATCAAATTTTGTCTGAGGAAGTGGCTTAGTCAAAGGATCAGCAATGTTCTGATACGTTGGCACTCTCTCTATCTTCACATCACCTCTATCAATTGTCCCTCTGATCAAATGATATCTCCTGAGTATGTGCTTGGACCTCTGATAAGACCTCAATTCTTTGACTTGAGTAATAGCCCCATTGTCCTATCGGTACAACAATATTGGGTCTACTACACTAAAAACCACTCCATGTTCCATGACGAACGTCTCGATCCAAACAACTTCTTTTTCCACTTTCGCAGCTGTAATGTACTCTAGTCATCTCTTGTTTAGAACTCTTACAAATGACTGCCCCACCATTCAGTGTGAAAACATAACCTAATTGGGATTTAGAGTCATCTTGGTCAGATTGAAAACTGACATCTATATGCCTGCTCACTACGAGATCTCCATTTCCATATCAAGAATACATCCTTAGTCTTTCTCAAGTACTTTAAGATATTCTTGACAGCTACCCAGTGATCCTCACAAGGATCTGATTGATATCTGCTCGTAACATTTAGAGCATACGATATATTGGGTCTAGTATATAACATAGCATACATGATTGATCCTACTGTCAAAATATACGGGACCATCCTTATGCGAGTCCTCTCATCTTATATCTTAGGACATATAGATTTCGAGAGTTTTATCCCATAAGTCATGAGATAAAACCCTCTCTTGGACTGCTCCATGTTAAACCTATTTTGTACTTTGTCTATGTATGTTGACTGTGAAAGACTTAGCAAGTTCCTTGATCTATCTCTATAGATCTTTATTCCCAATATATAAGTTGCTTCTCCAAGGTCTTTCATAGAAAAATTATGGGACAACAAACTTTGATTAATTGTGAACTTGAGACATTATTTTCTATAAGCAATATGTCATCCACATATAACACAAGGAATATGATAGCACTCCCATTAACCTTCTTGTACACACAAGGCTCATCAGGATTTTGAGAGAAACAAAATTCTTTGATTGTCCTATCAAATCGGATGTTCCGACTCCTAGATGCTTGCTTCGGTCCATAAATAGATTCCTGAAGCTTACATACCTTTTTGTCATCTCTGGATATGAAGCCCTAAGGTTGTATCATATATACATCCTCAACTAGGTTTCCATTTAAGAAAGCCATCTTCACATCTATCTGCCATATTTCATAAATATAATGAGTAGCAATGGCTAGGAGTATTCTAATGGACTTAAGCATAGCTATAGGGTTAAATGTCTCGTCATAGTCAACTCCTTATCTTTGACGATAACCTTTAGCAACTAGCCTCGCTTTATAGGTAATCACATTACCTTCCATGTCGATTTTCTTCTTTAAAATCTACTTACACCCTATGGGTTTTAACCCTTCAGGTGGGTCAACCAAAGTCCATACTTGATTTTCATACATGGAATCCATTTTAGAAATCATGGCTTGAAGCCATTTTTCAGATTCTGAACTCTTCAGAGCCTCTTCATAGGTTATAGGCTCATTTTCCTCTACGAGCAATACATCATTTTGTTCACTTACAAGAAATCCATATCTCTTTGGAACATTGCGTATCCTACTTGACTTATGAACATTTTGTGTGTTAGAAGGTTCAACTGTTGTCTCATCTTTGCGGACAACAATTTCGAGTTCAGGAAATTTATTTGCATCTATTTGAGCACCATGAACTTCATCAAGTTCAATTTGCTCCTACTGTCTTCTCTTAAAAGAAACTCTCTCTAAAAAGACATAATGCTTTGAGACACAAACCTTTTGCTCTAGAGCATTATAGAACTGATATCTAATTGTTTCCTTAAGATATCCTATAAACAGACATTTATCATATTTCGCTTCAAGTTTGTCTGATTGAATCCGTTTCACATATACCGGACAATACCAAACTTTCATATGAGAAAGATAGGGCCTTTTGTTAGTCCATATCTCATATGGAGTAACTTCAACTTCCTTTGAAGGAACTCTTTTTGTCACATAAATAACAGTCTCGAGTGCATAACCCCAAAAGGATTTTGGTATATCTGCTAAACCCATTATTGACCTTACCATGTCTAGCAAGGTTTGGCTTCTCCTTTCAGCCACACCATTATGTTGTGAAGTGTAAGGTGGAGTCCACTGGGATACTATCCCATTATCTCCTAGATAAGTTAGAAATTCCTAGTTTAAGTATTCACCAACTCGATCTAATCGAAATGTCTTAATACTTCCACCAAGTTGTTTCTCTACTTCATTTCTAAATTGTTTGAATATTTCAAATGCTCCAGACTTGTATCTTATTAGATACACATACCCATATCATCAATAATCATCGATAAAAGTAATGAAGTACACAAAACTACCTCTAGCATGAATAGACATTGGACCACATACTTCAGAATGTATTAGGTTTAATAACCCATTCATTTATTCACCCTTTTTTAAAAGGTAATTTAGTCATCTTGCCTAATAAGCAAGATTCATACGTGTCATATGATTCATAATCAAATGACCCTAGGCTACCATTCTTGTGTAGCTTAATCATACATTTCTCACTTATATGGCCAAGTCGACAATGTTATAAGTAAGATGATTTTAAGTTATCTCGTTTTTATCTTTTATTGTCATTGATATTTAAAATTGGATTGGACATATCTAATATGTAAATTATATTACACAATGTAGTAGTACCATACAACATTTCATTCAACTTAATTGACCAACCATTGCTTGAAGATTTTAAGTGAAATCTTGAAAAAGTTAAATGAAATCCCGCTTTATTAAGACATGAAACAGATATAATGTTTTTAGTTACAACGGGTGTATAATAGCAATTTTTCAAAACTAACTCTAGCCTACTAGGAAGATACAAAGCATATGCCCCTACAGCTAATGCAACAACTCTTACTCAATTTCCCACACACAGGTCCATCTCTCCCTTTTTGAGCGATCTATTATCCCTGAGACCCTGCATATTAACATATATGTGTGAGCCACATCTAGTATCTAATACTCAAATGTTATGGTCAGAAATAGTATTAACCTCAACGACAAATATCATAATTGAAGTGGACGGTGGGGAATCTAATGCCTTCTTCTGCTTCAGTGACTCTAGATAAGCTTTGCAATTCCTCTTCCAATGTCCTTCCTTATTGAAATGGAAGCATATCCCTTTGGTGATGTCTCCTTTGCCTTCTTTTTGGCTATACCTCTCACTGGCTTTTTGGATTTCTTCTTCTTCTTTTGGTTCTTCTTTCGAGAACCAGAAGAAGAGTCCAGCAGCAACACAGCCTTATTGTCTTTTTTGACAGTCTACTAAGCTATTTTGAGCAGATTAATCAGCTCTAGTATCACTGTAGATATTTGGTTCATCTAATTGTTAAGCACAAACTACGAATAACCATCGATCAAACAATTCAGAATCAAATCTATAGTTAATTCATGACCCATAATGAAGCCCAAACTGCCTAACTTCTCAATATATCCATTAATCTTCAGCATATACTACTCTGGAGATGATCTCTCAGCCATGTTAGAACGAAAAAGCAACCTCGAGGTCTTGAACCTTTCAGACCGAGCTTGCTCATCAAACAGTTCCCTCAGATGGTAGACTATGGTATCGGCATCCATAGCCTCATGCTGCTTTTGCAGTTCTGGTAACAAAGAGGCTAGTATTATACAGCTAGCCAGCTCATTATCATCCAGTAGCTTCATGTAAGCTATCTAATCTTCATCAGATGCATCGGCAGCTAGAGGATTGGGAAGTGGTTCATCTAGGATATATCCTAGTTTTTCAGATTTGAGATTAATTCTTAAATTCTGTAGTCAATCCAAGAAGTTTGTCCCATGAGTTTGTTGGAATCTAATAGGGAGCGTAAGTTCACACTAGAAGACATCGTAGCGATTCAATAACCTAGAAGAATAAGAGAAAGTGTTAGAATGTACATTAATGCATATCGATAAGGACTTTAATCAAATGTATTATAGGTCCCATTATTCTAATTCAAATCCATAGCCTTCACTACGAATTCGAGAAAACTTATAGTTTTCTTAATAGGTCAATATCTGATATCACCAAGAATGACCTTAGGTTTATCCAATAAGCCACCTTAGGTCAATCGGTAGGTATCATTTAATACCAATTTCATTCAGTTATGCAACTATCGACTTGTACCATCAACTGTTGATTTAGCACACTCATTGGGTTATCAACTCTTGATTTATATACATCCCATGTATATAACCCAACTTCGCCTCTATCTACGTTAAACTTGGGTTTACCTAACAAATCAACGCTTCCAGTTAGGAACAACCCATTAATCTAGAAATCTAATTTTTATGATTTGAACATATTTGTGTAGAGAGGGCTTGGGCAACCCAACTCTAAAAGAACTCTAGTTCTTGTCATATCAATGGAAAGCGTAAGTCCTAATATTTGGTTAATGGATCTGTCCTTTGGTCTCATCAATACTTGGATGATCTTGATTATGTATATCACATGTACATTTAGATTATGGACAACTCAATTTAAATTGGGCCTATGTCCATAACTACCTTTAAAATGCATCTAATGCATGTATCACATAAAGGAGGTTAATTTAGGTTGTGACTTGACTATGCATATAAAGTTTGTGATTCGATTCAACTCTTGAACCTAATCGAGTACTAGTGTTAGTCTTGGCTAATCTGAACTATGAATGTGATTCGATTAGGAACCTTAAAATTTAATTATTTTGATGTCCAAATTAAACACTTTAATCCTTTTTCTAGTCACACTAGAAATGTTATGCTCCACTTAGATTAATTCTAAATTAATCCCTATGGTTTCTAAAATTCCTGTACATCAATTAGTCATCTATAATATCCCTAGGTCATCTCAAATTTATCTAAACAATTTCGGCACTAGCTAAAATTATCTTGACGGCCAAAATCGTCAAGATAAATAAGTTAACCTATTAGACACTAAAGAAAATGATTCAATGTTCGAAAAATTTCCAGAACCCTAATTTCAAGCACATACATTAAGCATGTTATTTTCATCAAAATAATATATTTCTTATCATATAAGAACCATATTTTGGTCTCATAACCAAAATAAATACTTTATAAGTCATTGAGTAAGTTAACTTCATCAACTTTCAAAAAGTCGACTAATATTGACTTTGACTTTATTTATTAATTGAATCAAATGCAATTAATTATGAAAATTTCTAAAGTCTTATACACATTCTAAATGTTTCTAATAAAAAATTCTAAAACTTAATTCTTAGGAATTATTTATTAATAAATAGGAATAAGCCAACACATCACATGTGTATGACACTTGTCAAATTACTTCTAACACTAGTCAAACATTACATAATGCATGCATAAGATAACCACTTTAACAACAAGTTTCATGCATCTCATACACGTGAAAACATCTCATATTGCATTTTTATGCATAAAATTTATAAAAACAATTTTTATAAAAATTAATATATAATGTGCTTGCATGTATGTTCATCACATTTCTAGAATTTTCATAACTTCATACATGCATCAGGCTGAAACTAAATTCATAATAAAATAGCAAATGACATGAAATTGCATTTTATTTTTATATAAAAATAATATAACACCTTATAAACATTTCTGTGAAAGAAAAAACAAAAAAAAAGTTTCTATAATTATTAAGAAATTTTCAAAGACAGTACATGCATTCAGTTTTTAGAAATTCCCAGAAATCAACATATGAACAGTCTAAATATTAATTAGAAATAAAATAGAAAATAACATTCAATTTTAATTTCAATTTCCTTTATCACAAACATAATATAACATCTTATAAACACTTCAATGAAAACAAATCCAAAAAAAATTCTATATTTTACACGAATTATTCCAAAACAGTATGCATGTCAATCACAACCTAGCAAACACTTTGCACATGTTCAATACATCATCTATTACATGCATGAAATTGCTCTGATATCACTGTTGGATTAGCCATAGTTGCATGCATCACATGCATGTGTATGCATTGGAAGTGTCGGAATCTAGATCCGACATCATGAAAACCCGAAAATCACAAAATCATATATGCATGCAAGGATATGTAAAGAGCATGAAATATAAAAACATTTTTACCTTTATTTCTCCTCCTTTCTTGTTTCTTCTCCTTATTTGGGTTGTTGCAAACACCAAACCCTTCCTTGATCACCTAAGAACATACAAAGATGGAAGATAAAACAATGCGTAAGGGTTTTAGAACACTAAACTTGACGAATTCAAGTAGATGTTCAAATGGGTGATAGATCAAGGTTATCTTACATACATGTTGATTTATACATCAATTGCATAAATTGCGTGAAGATAACTCAAGAACTCTTCCCACTCTCTCTAGAACTCTTCTAGAACCCTTTCCCTATCACTTGAGTGTGTAAGAAGTGGAAGACACTCGTGTACATAAGTGAAGAACTCACTTATCTATCATTTCGTGGCCTTTGTCACGATAATGGCCTATCTTGCTTTCGACCACGATCGTGGCCTTATGAGTCACGATCATGGCCTGCTTAAAATGGCCATACATACTATATTTTTCATCCGGTCTTTTATATGTATGACCCTTACGTTCCTAGTTATTTTAGAAACTTGAATTAACTCTTAATTTAATCAAATCATGAAGGGTTTTATGATGTCAATTTGCTGGAACATAAGTGGATTAACATCTTCGATAGTTAATTATCCAACTTATGAACCTTTCCACAAACAATTATCGTGCAATTCGTCCTTTCACCATACTATACCGTACTTGGTTTGGAGTATGAGCTATGTGTCAACTCCCACTAAACTAACTACGTCACATCTAGTCCAAGTGATGTTAATTCTTGTCCTGGGATCTCATTACTCTTATGTATCAATGAAGACTCTCTTCATGACACATAACTGCTTTGGCCAGAGACTCCCGAGTAATGACCCCGATAAGAGGCCATGAGTATCATCTCCTTCTATCAGGAGTGGTGAATCCTTTATTGGCTACCCAATTACCTTCAAATACCAATAGCTGTACCCAATCACCACCCTAAAAGCGACCTCATCTTGAGGTAATAAGGAATGATGTCAAAGCACAGGATTAGTATCCAAAATATCCTTGAGTACCTTAAGTCTAAAGACATTTACACTATTGCTATGATGAGATTAATCATTGACATTCGATAGACCATCTATATGATAATCTCATAGCATGTCATCCGATGTACTTACTACCCTTATTAAGAATCTATATATTAACTCTAAACATCTCATGCTTACAGTTTATGAGATCCACTGCTTGATCAAATCAAGGAGTATAACATATGCTACTCTGTTTGGTTTAATAATGTCCTGTCTTATTAATCCTATAAATAGGGATTATTTAGATACTAACATAATTACACAAGATAGGAATCTCATTATCATGATCTCATCATGATTTCCTTCATGTTATGTTTTGTATCATGGACTTCATTAATTTGATTTAAGATCAATTTCAATTCATATATATAAACGAATATCAAATTAATGAAAAATTCCTTTCGCTTTATTAATCAAAATAAAGTTTATACAAAAATGCTAAGGGCGATTGCCTTTAGAGCACTACTCTAACATCATAGATATTGAAAAAGGTTTGGATAAGATTCAGTAAAAATTGGAAATGAAAATAATCTCAAAATAATGCAATTTGGACTAAGCCCACGGTGGGTTTAAAAATAGGCAAACAATCAGTCCAGAAGCAAATCACATGACAAACTCCACTTGTTCCTTAATATGCATATGGAAAAAGTTCGAATTAGGTTTTGAGGTCTTCTAGACATTTATTATACTATGTCTCTACTTTCCATAGCACTATCAATTAGACCATTTGGACTTCCTAATCATGAGATATAGACCAAATATCACAATTTGCTCGAAAATAGGGGCAGCATCAGGTCACCATTTTCAATCTCAATTTCCAATATCATAAAACTAGAATTAAGATAGAGTCTCTTCTAGATATTTCTAGTTATATGTCTTAGATTTCATATGAAACTGAAATAACCTAATTTAGAGGTATTTAGGCTGAGTTATGACCTAAACAATATGATTGGTTCAACAAACCTTAGACAGAATTACACTACACGATACTCTCTTGTCATATTCAACCAATTCTATGCAAGATAACACCAAAGCATCATTCTAGTTACCATTACACATCCAAATGAACCTTTTTATCCATTCAAACATAATCACAAAAAGAAATTAGACTAAGTGCAGTCCCAAATCTTAAAATTGGTAAAGTAGTTCTTTTAATGCCTTTATTTCCCTTCCTCTTTGGCTTTTCTTGACTCACCAACTAGAAACATCACAAATACACATCTCAATCCTAGTTCTAGTCTTATAATTTCAGTTCTTCATAATCAAAGCAAGAAAAGGTAAAGGTGAAGAGAAACTCCCTAACTTTTACCTTGACTTCCACCTAAGATTGGCTTAATTTCTTACATGAAAAATGATGGGATGAAGAACTTGAAATGGAGAGGAGAACAATATGAGGTTAGTGCTTTCAAAGTGCTTTCCATCTTCCCTCTCCATATGCCTTTCCATGAACTTTCAAGACTCACACACATGCTTAATTCCTATTAGTCACACATGCTTTATTATTATAGGTCACATATGCCTTAATCTAATTGATCCATATGTTAACTTTAGAAAAATTGCATATTGGTCCTTCTTCTTTCTTTAATTCCCAAATTGACCTATGATATTATCAATTAATTTCATTCCCTATGTCTTAATTTTCTAATGGAATAAATTTCATGCAATTTGATTAATTATTTCGGGAGTTATATCCAAAGCACTACAGGCTGTTTGAAAACAAGGACAGCAACCAGAACTCAATTTAAAGCTAGAATTCAAAAATCTATAGGCATAATCAAATTTCGGTTCCTTCATGAAAGTTTTATAACTATGTCTCTAGTTTAATATTCAAATGTAATTATCCAATTTGGAGGTTTACAGGCCAAGATCTGGCCAAATTACAGAAGTTTGTTCATTGGAACCTATCCATCCAACAAGGTACTTATCCCAAATCAACTAACTTCGGTCTTATCATGCAAGAGCAATGCAAAAAAAAATACATCCAATTTAACCAAAAACATCCCATTTGCTTTTAGAATACTTATTTTATCAATTCTCCTCACATCACGCTCATAAATCTAAGAAAATATATCAAAAATTTCCATACATATTTCACGTCTAAATATGTATGTCCATGCTAAAACGAACAAATTACCCATTTATCCATGTCTTTTACATTAAGTACCATTATGTCGCTTACTATTCTTAGACGCACCTAATTCATTATGTTCACTTCCTAATACTCCCTAGATATGTTATAATACTTTTAGGGTATATGTTAGGGCCTTACATTATCATTCGCCTTAATAATTATCCATTCTAGTAGTTGGAGGTGGATTATATTGTAGACAAGCTATGACAGAATTATGTCTCCCTAAGCTATTTGTACCTTCACCAAATTGTGGAATAAGTTACTCATATTGGCCCCAAATGATGTTCATGAAGGACTCATGGTTAGTAATAAAAGCAATCCTTCACATATCTCTCTCAGAAGTTTTATTCGATTCACAACATAAATTCTTGACCAAAGGTTTTATTTTTTGTAAACTATTCAATCTAAACCAAGAAAATTAGTTGAATTCTTCCTCTAATAGCTCCCAAAAATGTAATTTGGATAGGAATAAGCAAAGAAACAAAACTAGAGACCAATGAACAAGAAGACTCAGAAATAGGAAATTGAGCTTGACGTTAGACCTAATAAAAAAGAAAAAGAAGATTTTGACAAGTTTTAATTAAACAATATGAAAAATAAGATCTTGAATAAATATCATAATATTTAAGATGCCAAATATCTTGTCCTTGTTAGAGAGAGATTAAAAACCTTGATTTATAATGAGTATTGCAACTAGCCACCACTTTTATGCATCTTTATATGACACTTTTGTAGGGCTTCTATTGCAAACTCCATAACAACAATAATATTTTTTTCACTTTTCTTTCCTTCTCTTTTATTTTTTAGATTAACTTGATAACTCAAAAAACAATGAACAAGGCACTTATGAATAATTTTCTCGAAATGAATCTTAAAACAAGAACACAAAAATTTAATGTATGATAACAGGACGGAAGAATATTGTAAACGTAAACAACAATATTAAGAACAAACTTGAATATAGTATTATAGTTTGATACCAAATTAAGAGATTCAATATCAATATAACATGACCAAGGATCGTTTCATCTAAATAGGTTGATTCAAGAATACAACCATAAAAACACAACAAGAAAGATATATATGAATCATCATATTCTAGAAAATAAAGAGATTGATAGTGATATGATTATAGGATTTGATCACCTTTAGAAAAATATATAAGATCGTAAGCTTTAAAGAATTTAAAATATGCATTACAAAAAAGTTTGAAAAAATTATCTCCAAGATTCTTGATTCAAGAATAATAATGATAATTTGTCAATTACAATCATAAGAAAGTCTATTAGAAATATAAAACTCACAAAACTAGAGTTCTAAAAAGAAATAGCATCTTAAAACAACACAATTTAATTAATTAAAACACATGTTCTGCACCTTTCTTAGACAACATGATGCTAATTTTGTTTTTAAACACTTAGTATATAAAACAAAGATGAGTTTAACACTGGTTTGATTCCATTTCTCCAATATATAAATTCTATGAAAGATTGACTCAGCGCCAATTACGTTATGTTATGCTTGACTTCACCTTTTCACTAATTGTCTAATCTCCTCTTACCATCACTTTTAAAGGCACATTTTTTTCTCTTCTATATCCATGGTCAAGGAATTTACTGTACTGTACAAATATGATTACATTTAAGAAGAAATCATATTTGATGTGAGCATTCTTCATACAAAATTCATTAACCATGTGGTGAAGTTATCTGAATGCATTAATGTTGTGCAAGTTGAACCCTCTTGACTCTCGAGTCGCAAACTGTTTACACCATGATTGCTTCTTTGCTGCAAAATGCTCCCACAGATTCTACCTAAATTGGAGGTAGAAGCAGAGGAGTGGTCGAAGATTCTTAAAGCGCTTAGGTTTGTGCGGTTGCAACAGCTGCAGCTGCAGCAATGCGCTTGTCCAGTCCTTTGGTTATGCAGTTGGAAAGAAATTCATGCCGATGGAAATAGTAATAACTTTACTTCGAGGTGTAACCAAACAGCTGGCAAGGGATTGAACTAGCTAGCCTGGTGATCAATCGAAATCTCCGGAATGAAACAGCTCCTCTATTTTAAGTTGTGTTTTCCCAATGCTCATCTCTCCTGCTGAATTTGGTGACATGACAGTAAAGTCCATACACAGGATGTCTTTGCATTTGTTTTCTTAGATCATGTCCATACTCTTCTCCGGAAGTTGCCCCCATCAACCTTACATCACCATAATTCATTTACGTAGACAGAGTTGGACAGTTGCCTTGGTGGACCCTTTGGGATGCTTTGAGATGTTTTCCTTTTGAAAATGCAAAAAGTTATGGAGACGTACATGTGAAAGGGCCCTCTCTTAGTTGCAACGACTCGACCTCATTCCATGTATCTTATGAGAAGCTAGCTACCACGGATAAAGTTTGAAAGCTGCCCTTTCCACTAAAGTCGCCATTTTAGGCTTCAAATTGACCACATCACCCTTCACCCAAATAAAAAAGAAACCATCAAAGATCCCCATCCTTGGATCCACTACCCATTTTCTACAGCAGAAACATTGAACCTCATATTTTCTCCTTATCTTAATTGCACCAACTTGTCTTACATCATTGTCTAAGAAAAAGAGAGTCAAACTATGCCCTTTTACTTCTTTTGTTTAATTATGCAATGGTAATGGACGGGAAAGGAAGAGGATCGGGTCCATCTTCATCTTTCAATTCTGTATGTAATATATGAAAAGATGAGTTTTAACTAAATTCAAGCTAAGTTTATGTTATTCAATTTAAACACCATCAAGTTGACAATAACTTAAACTGAGTTGTTTCTGTTTTCAATAAAGCTTAGAATTTGAACATTTTGGTAAATATACAATATTAGTTATCATGATATTTCAAGATTTACTCGCGTAGGACAATATGTAATTTCCCATTCAATAGTTTGAAAAGTAATATAATACCAAGCTTATTACTTTCGTTTTTCTGAATCCGTACACATCTAATACATTGTTAAAAAAAAGTTTTTAAATTCAAAACTTGTTTTATAATTGATATATGTAACAAATGGAGAAAAAGGTCAAAAGACAAGCCATTCCACGTTGGCCATCCGATCCCACGTGCCAATATCTCCTCCTTGTCCGTGACGCTTTTTTATGACTTTTACGCTAGCACTCTCCCTCTGTTCCACTTCACTCGTTTGTCAGCCCCCTCTCTCCGTCTCAGCTCTCCATTGTAGTATGATTTAGTGTCCCTTTGATCCTCGGATATGAAATGATGGACAGTTCCAATTCATATCTCAAACCTCTGCAACTGATCGCTCCTATTCCTCGTCAATATCTTCTTTCCTTCCTCTGGTAACAATTTGTTTTGTGCTACTGGTTCGGTCATACTGTTGCTTGTGATTTTCTTTAACAGGCCTTGTTTGTGTTAATTTGTTGTCTTGGTAATTGAGGAGAGGAAAATATTATTTGGTTTGAGTTTTGACTGTGTAATTATGTTTTGACCATGATTAGCTTTCATCATAAGCATCATTCATTTGCAGCTGTGGCTTACCTAAGCTCTTATAACTCAACCCCTCCTATTTGTTTCCTTTATAAAATTTTCATATACTGTTAGCTGGTAAGTTTACATTTTCTTTTTTTATAATGAAGTTGTTCTCTTTGTTTGAGGTTCGGTTTTTACCAATACGAATTAAAGAAACATGCTTGAAAAATCTTGTCTTGATTCTTTTTCTGTTTATATTTGCCCATTCATGCATGTTTTACATATATACATTAAGTTAGTTCCTTCTCGGATATGTTACAATGAGTAGAAAGTGCGTTGCTAATGAGTGGATACATGGTTGGCCTGAGTATTTAAAGTAATGAAAATCACAACTGGAATTGAAATCCTAGGATTAATATTTTTCTTTTTCTGCCAGATCAGAGAATGAAGATGGTTATTGCTTCCATAATCAACAATTTGTTTTAATATTGGCTATTCTCAGTTTTCTTTCCTCTGTCAAATTGATAACTAGTGTGTGATACATCTTCCAATGCTTTCAGATTTACCTCAGCAAGCAGCCATGGGAATGATGGAGTCCTGTGATTGCATTGACATGTGGCCCCATGGTGAACTTCTTGTGAAATATCAGTATATCTCGGATGTTTTAATTGCGTTTGCATACTTTTCTATTCCTATTGAGATTATCTACTTTGTGCAAAAATCGGCCTTCTTCCCATACAGAGGGGTGCTCATGCAGTTTGGTGCTTTTATTGTTCTTTGTGGAGCAACCCACTTCATAAATTTGTGGACACTCTACATGCATTCTAAAGCAGTTGCTGTGGTTATGGCTATTGCAAAGATTTCTTGTGCTTTCGTGTCTTGTTTCACTGCATTAACGCTTGTTTACGTTATTCCTGATTTGTTGAGTGTTAAAACTCGGGAAATGTTTCTCAAGAACAAGGCTGAAGAACTTGACAAGGAAATGGGGCTTATTCTTACACAAGAAGAGACAGGAAGACATGTCAGAATGTTGACCCATGAGATTAGAAGCACTCTTGACAAAAATACTAT
Source organism: Erythroxylum urbanii (assembly GCA_027568935.1). Taxonomy (NCBI): domain Eukaryota; kingdom Viridiplantae; phylum Streptophyta; class Magnoliopsida; order Malpighiales; family Erythroxylaceae; genus Erythroxylum; species Erythroxylum urbanii. Next base: position 6,813,124 of record JAOQML010000004.1, read on the forward strand.
CCTAGAAACCACTCTTGTTGAATTGGGTAGGACCTTAGGCCTGGAGGAATGTGCATTGTGGATGCCATCACGGTCTGGCATGACTCTACAACTTTCACATATGTTGAACTACCAAACACAATATGGGTCTACCGTGCCAATAAACCTTTCCATAGTAACTGAAGTCTTTAATAGTGCACGAGCATTGCGCATACCATATAATTGTCCACTGGCTAGGATCAGGCCTCTTGTAAGTCGATATGTTCTACCAGAAGTTGTTGCTGTCCGTGTACCTCTTTTACATTTATCAAATTTTCAAATTAATGATTGGCCTGACCTTTCTGCAAAAAGCTATGCTGTCCTGGTTCTGATCCTTCCTGCAGATAGTGGTAGAAAATGGCGTGACCATGAGTTAGAACTTGTTACGGTTGTTGCGGACCAGGTACATTTACCTTCCACATTGTTTAGACTTGTTTTCCATTTCCTATTCACTTAACCTTTATGCTCAATTCCTTGCCTGCATGCAAATATATAAGATCATAGACCTGTACGCATTCTTATATTAATTTCATCAAGTTGTAGGAAGCTATTTAAAACATAATAACTAAAGATTGTGGTTCTAAGTTCCCAATTGATGCTATGGTTAGTTCCTAGGAATTGTACTTAGAACATGCTTATTGGTGAAACTGATTTTTTTTCTCTTCAAACAGGTGGCAGTTGCTCTTTCACATGCTGCAATTCTGGAAGAATCTATGCGAGCACGTGAACAGCTCCTGAAGCAGAATATTGCTTTGAACTCAGCTCGTAAAGAGGCAGAAACGGCAATTCATGCTCGCAATGACTTTCTCTCCGTCATGAACCATGAGATGAGGACACCAATGCATGCAATCATTGCATTGTCTTCTCTTATGCTAGAGACTGAACTAACTCCGGAACAAAGAGCCATGATTGAGACAGTTTTAAAGAGTAGCAACCTCTTAGCAACACTTACCAATGACGTGCTAGATCTTTCGCAGCTTGAAGATGGCAGCCTTGAGTTGGACATTGGAAGGTTCAATCTTCATTGCATGTTTAAAGAGGTATGTAATACGTATTTGAATGTTTTCCAGCTGAATATCTTCTTTTGTAACTGATTTTGATATAAACTTGTGGCTTCCCAGCAATTGTTTGAACCTATTTGTCTTTCACTCTGTCAATGTAGGTTGCCAATTTGATACAGCCTATTGCATGTGTAAAGAAACTATCTATGAACTTGGTTCTGGCCTCTGATTTGCCTCCGCTAGCTGTTGGTGACGAGAAACGGCTTATGCAAATTATCTTGAATGTTGTTGGCAATGCAGTTAAATTCTCAAAGGACGGTTATGTTTCTATTATAGCATCTGTTGCAAAACCAGAATCATTAAGGGACTGGAGGCCTCCTGAATTTTACCCGATTGCCAGTGATGGCCACTTCTTCTTACGAGTTCAGGTTGATTAATCTGTTGCAATCCTGGTTGATGGTTAGCCTATAAGACTAAGAAAATGTTCTCGACAATTTTGTTCTACTCTTTGCTAATCATCATCTATTTTGATGGTTAGCCTATATGGTCTTGCTGCCAGCATAAATGCCTAAGTTTTTGGTACAGGTCACGATTTAACTGCTCGCATTGCTTTGTCAGCCTGGAATTTGTTTGAAATTTGATCTATTTAAAAGTCGTTGAACAAATAGACTTCTGCAGGTTAAAGATTCTGGCTGTGGTATTCTCCCACAAGATATCCCCGTGCTTTTCACTAAATTTGCTCAGCCTCGAAGTGGATCCAGTCGAGCTAATGGTGGCGCAGGTCTTGGACTTGCCATTTGTAAACGGTAGATCTTCGAACATGCATAAGACAACTTTAATGCTTGCATTTAGAGTCTACTGACATTTGAACGTGGCTGGAAACATTTCATTATCGCTATCTTTTCTTTTCAATAGTTTCCTCTACTTTTTTTTTAAAAAAAAAAGTAAAAAAACTCAACCTAGTTACATATTGTAGAAACTTCCATATTAACTTTGGCGTGCTGCAACTTTACGTTGTATATTGCTCGCAGTAGTACAGCAACAAAATAATTGCAACTGCTTGTTTATGACACCAGCTCCTTCCTTTTGTCTATTGCATTTTCACTCCACTTGAATTACTGCACCAGGTTCGTAACGCTCATGGGAGGTTATATTTGGATCGAAAGTGAAGGCCTTGACAAGGGTACTGTGGCAACATTCATTGTGAAGCTCGGCCTTTGTGATAATCCTGATAAATCGTCTTTGCTCCAAGCTGCAATAAGAGGACGAGCAAACCGTGCCAGTGCAGACTTCACAGAACACAAACCTCCGTTTGGTTTCAATGACGGAATTACTCCCCATCATCGTTACCAAAGAAGTCTTTAGTTATAAGGCCGTGGAAGCAGATTTCAAACTTTTGAAGATGATGAATTGTTTTCTAGTTCCTGGTTTGTAACTTGAAAGTCAAAATACAATAATTACAATGTCAGACATGGATACAAGTGCTAGTAGAACCATTACGTCGGGGCATATCTTTGTCATGTAATGTAGTTGATTCGTGGATAGTGGATCATTCTTCTGCAATATCTAGTTTATAAACTGCCCTTGGCACTATTGATTATAACCGGTCTAAAAGGGGCTACTCAGGTCAGGACTTCGGTCTAAAACAGGAGGGAAGCGGATTCCGAAATTATGATGCAAAATTTCCTAGGAAAAGCACATTCTAAGTACTTTTGGAAGCTAATTTAGCTAGCAGAAATCCCATGAAGAATTGGAACTTGGAAGGATAATTTTTCAGACGAGCTCGGCCATCAACAAAAATTGATATGCCTACGAAGAGAAGAAAATATCACCAACACCGCAACAGACAATTAATATAAAGGGGAATGCTTATCCAACGAATTCAATCCATCGGAACTTTCAGGACCTTGTTTAATCGTAGATTGCCTTTTGACTTTTTATTATATTTCCACGAGCAGATTGAGGGGTTAATTTTTACCGGCTAGGAGAGAGATAGCCTAACAAATGCTGTACATTAAAGTCCTCCGTTCCTAAAAATCGCAAGTAGTTTGTTGCTCATATCTTCCTTTCAATCATCTGGCCCACATCTCTATGAATTGAGATCAATGCCTGTTTCGTGCATTGCTTCCTCTTTGCTCTACTAAGTTGCGATGATTTCTTAAAATTGGAGCAACCATCAAACCTAAACTAAAACCAATAGCTTCGATGGATTTATACGAATCAACTATCAAAAATGATATAGGATCCCTGATTCAAACCGACACTAGGAATGCCCGTATCCTAGAATTCTTTCCATCAACATTTAATATATTAAGTAACATAGTGCAGTTACAACAAAAGAACACACAATTTCGACAAAACTATTCACCCAAAGCAAAGATCTTTAAACTAGTCAGCGAGGGCTTTACTTCTTGGATTTCTTCGAAGTCCTGCTAGCGACACAACAAAAGATGAGTATCTGAATATATCGGAACAGAATCAACAAGTTTTAAACCTCTGAAACAAAGGCTTACTCGACTGGTTCGGATGCAGCAGCAGCAGTTGGAGCACCTATTGGCTTATCACCTCCTCCTGGTCCCTGCAAGAAATTCAAATCCAATCCACCATCAAAAAATATCGCAATGAAGAAAGTAAAACTAATGTGATAAAGCTGTGAGGATTTTTACTGATTCTAGATGGTAGCACTTAATGAGTTACATTATTAAAGGAACACAATAGATCGACACAGTAAATGCAAACATTCGTTAATTCCAAACACTCGTTAAAATGGAACCATAACAATTCTCAACACCGGCAATCGGTCCCTGGGTCCACAAAATTTAAGAAAAAGAAGCAATTCTTAATCACCAAGAAAAATGGAATTCTGGTGTTACCTGGGCTAGTCGTTCCTCTCTTCTAGCAATTTTTCTCTCCCTGCTTGCCTTATTCTTAGCCCTCTTAGCCTCAAACTGATCAGATAAATTCTTCTCTCTTGCTTTCTCAGCCTTTGATTTGTGAATGCTCTCCATAAGAACACGCTTGTTCTTGAAGACATTACCTTTCACTTTCATGTACATGTCATGGTACATGTGTTTGTCAATTTTTTTTGCCTCCCTGTACTTGCGAAGCAAACGCCTTAGCACACGCATCCTTCTCATCCAAAGAATCTTTGTTGGCAGCCTTGCTTCTCTTGTACCCTTGCGCTTACCTAGAGTTGTTCCAAACTTAAAAGTTAAAGACTTAAGAGACACCCAGAGTACAGTAGGAAAAAGAACTACATTTTGAACTAGAATGCCCATAAAAAACTAAAACATATGCAGCAAAGTCCACTCATCCACGATGGACATATCTCAATTGATAATAGAAAAATTAGGAATTCCATATGGTCTACAAATAACAAAATGTAGCATTATGAACAGTGAGCGTTTATAATACAAATAGAGTTTTATGACAACTTAAAATGAAACCCCTAGAGATCTAAAATGTTTAGAACAAATACCATATCCAGAGTGACGCCCTTTCCTCTTGGCTTCCTTCATACGACGTGCACGAGACCGAGAGTGAATTTTTGTTGGCTTCCTGATGATAAAACCATCCTTAACCAACTTCCTTATATTTTGGCCTGAAGTTAAATCATCAATAAATAAATAACTTGTTAAAAAAAGAGTAATATGCGCCACAGATGCACTTCAAATGGATGACACAAATGACATTCAACATGTAAGCTAAAAAGAACAATGATGGACTGTAAAGCAATATAGATGTTCCCTCAGAGGACCTTTTCAAATCACACACAAAAAGCTGCACCAGCTAGTGTCATACGACATTTGCAAAGAACTAGATTTTCATCCTCGTAAGAAAATACTTTTACACGCGCATAAAATTACAATTTAACAAAAGATCATTTCGATAAACTCTAATTGAGAACTCTTAAACAATCTATTGAACACACAGACAAAAAAACATAAAATGGTTAAAAGAGTGCAGTGACATAAAATGAGGAGGACAGGTAAAACTTTCGTATGTTACTCCACACATTAAACAAGTTACTTCTGCTATCTTTATGCCCTAAAGAGTCATAAGAAAACTGTGAATTAAAGTAATTATCACACAAGACAAGAGTTTAGAAAGAGAAAACAAATGAAATTGAAAACGTACGAGAATTGGCCATGGAGATCTCGTTGACTTCATTGGGATCGAGCCACACCTTCCCTTTTCCGCACTTCAGGACGCTAGCTGCTAGCCGCTTTTGGAGTTTCAGGGAAACCATCTCTTGCTATGTGCAGCAGCTACGATGCCGGAGTGGTACGAGAGATTGTATTTATACAGTGGCTGTTTCTTTAGTTCTAGGGTTTTATCAGGATAACCTTTTCTCATGGGCCTTATTTGGGCTTTCTCCATTTTGAGCTAGGAATAGGATTTTGTTCTGGCAGGTTTGCGTGATTGTTGTTAGGTGTTGCGTTATAATGAATGAAAGCCGAGGGGGGCCCTCGAAATTAACATGTCAAGTTTGAGTTGATTGAATGTCAAACATAGACCACCTGGGCCTACCTAACCGATGGCCACCATGTATTAGTAAAATAATATGATTTTAATATTTAAATTGAAAAAACAATTCGGCCCTTGAAATTCTAGGATGATTAACGGTGCTAACCTTGTTGGTTTCACCCTTGGAATTAAATATTTTCGGTCCTCATCCAATAGTCATTTCGTAATTAAGTATTTCTACTCAAAAAAATTTAAAATTTAATCATTTAAAGTTACTAATTTTTCTTCTTTAAATTTCTTTTGATAACTAATTGGATAATTTCTGTAACAGATCAAATCAATTTAACACATGATTGGTTTAATATCATATCAAATAATGGTACTTTTGTTATGACAAAAATTTGAAATGACCAAAACGAAGCTCACATTGTTATAACCCTAAACGTGACCTTCTTACTTTCCAAATTTTAAATTTCTAAAATCAAATCACAACAACATATCTTTTGCATATGAACCTCCAAAGCACTACACAGTGAGTGAGCAGAAGGGACAAAAAGGGGTTAAATTCAAAGATGGATTCATTTTCGTCACCATTCAGGCATCCAGTGTTGCAAATGTTGGCCCAGGAGTCATATGCATGACTTTATGAAAATTGTGAGGAACAAATTTTTTGACTAGAGCTAAAACTTTACTTCATTTAATTTGATCACTTAACCAAAAAGTTAAGATTTCAACTTTTTGTCTCTTTTCAGAATTAGGGGTCTCAGTCTCACATTAGAGAGTGTGAGGATTATATCACATGAGTGGAAGTACAACGTACTGATGTAAATTCTATTTTAATTACTCCAGTTTATTGTGAAAATTATATCAATTTATTTTCAAAGCGTAAATTCATTTGATGTGATGGCTAAATTGACAACTAAGCCATCTTCAAACTAATATATGACATAAACCTTTTTGTTAAAAGAGTTTACGAGAAATATTTAATTAAGAAAATTAATAATATTGAAAGAATTGTTTTTTTAGTAGAAATGTTCTATTAGAAAAATGAATATAATTGGATTAATTTTGAATTTTATTTTATTAAAAATATATCGCTACATAAAAATATATGCTTCGGATCCTATGAAATCAAATAACTGCGCGTGATGTTCTTTACAAGCAAGATTATCAACAAAATCTCACCTGCAAATCTTCTCTGGAATCATGTTGGGAACTTTGCTTATGCCGCCATTAAATCTGTGGCAGTTACATGTTTAAATTTGTTGGCAAATAATCGAAGGTTAGGAAAAACTGTGATGTCACTTAAAAATTGATAAGTAGAAAGATGGTTATGGTAGGAAAGTGTTTCTGCGGTAAAAATTCTACTTTTTATTAATAATGTTCTGATAATTATTATTTTCCATTATACCTCAACTAATATTTTTTTATTTATAATTTTAATTTATATGACTAATAATATATTTTATATACAATATTTTATTTACCAAATTTATTTTATTTATATTTTTC
>JAOQML010000004.1:6862736-6877709 GCA_027568935.1 Erythroxylum urbanii
AACACACAAGATCTCATCTTGGTGTTAAGACTTGATGGGTAGCTAGTCCATCAAACTACTAGCGCCAGTTTAATCACTAAATCTCCTTAAAACATCTAGAAATGATGATATCACTATAAACTCTTTATTTGAGTGAATGTTCCCTGATATATGCTTCAATTAATAATTCTAACATGCAGACACTGGATTAATAATCTATAAAAATCCGTTATGATCGTATCAAGAATTATAATGAAACACATACGAATTCACCACTCATCAAGATTGTGGTTCATAATAAGCGAATATTTAAGTTGTATGTTTTAAGATTAAAGTAACGGCCCACTATATTCTTTTAAACATACTTGATTATAGATTCATTTAATAATGCCATTATCGATAGTCAACTACTATCATGATATGAAACTCACCATTCCCTTGAAATAAACTTCTTTACTTACACAGAGATAAATCGCAACACTACAATCTAAACCATAATCAAACAACCAACTTGATTATTCAACTGTGAATCCATTAATTTATATTCGAATTATATACATGTTTCCCATACATCTCTATGTATATGTATATAACTTACAAAAGAATCTTAGTACCTTATAACTAGATATATAATGCTCATTAAAACCAAACTCTTTTATTTTATTAATAATAAATATTTCCATTACAAAACTGTAATTGAAGAAGATTAAGGTACATGTAAATACACTTGCTTTCTAGGGCACTATATTTACATAACTCCAAAAAAAGTACGCCTTTATATTCTCTTTATGTACCATTTTCAGAATAAACATCAATTAGTGGGCATGCACCAATTCACCGCGTCCTAAGTAGATCATGCTTCTTCAAATCGTATGTATCCTAGAGCACATCACTTTAACTTGCTGGAATTATAGTTAAAAAAATGGTCATCTAAGTAGATTACCATCTGAAGTTAGCCCAGCAAATAAGTTTCGGACAAGAGACAAAATTTTGGTTAAGAATATACCTTCAAAGATGAGTACGACGGGACATAAGCTCAGAGCTTTTGGCGACTTTACGAATTGTTTACAATTTACTTGATATCTAGATATTTTTCTAAAAGTGTTCTTAGTTTTAACCTTTCACTTTTGTTTATAATTCATTTGTAGTCATGGGTGTTCATAATTTGTGACTCACAAGTGTTTTGTGATGGCTTAAGGTTTATGTTTAATGATTTTGATAATAACTATATAATATTTCAAAATTTAAATTAAATTAATTTCCTTATATAAGCAATGGTATAATTCCTAAAAGGAAATTAAATTATAGAATAATTGCTTCCTTCTTGTAGGAACCATCTTTATAAACTTACCTTTTTGGAAATGGTTCCATGACATCTGAAAGGATCTTACTAATTTGAATAATTAGCTTCGAAAGCCTTAACAGAACATCTAAATATCAAAGGTTTCAGTAGAGATAATATCGAAGATTAAGTAACGACTAGTTGAAGAAATTGTTTACTTAAGAAGAGCCACTTCATTTGCAAAATATACACAAGACACAAATATGAAACATGCGAAATATCTTAGAGCTTCATTATTTCTTGAAAGTTATATCAAACTCTTTGTGCCTTAAAACATGATATCACTCTATTAAGAGAGACTATTAAATCCTTTATACACTTCTTATTGAGAGCTTGCAAAGGCTAGCAAAACATTACTATTGAGGAAGGTTAAAGAACCTTAAAAATATACACTTGTGAGCTTGAAGAGGCTTGGCAAATTACTACTTGGCTTTTATAGTGAAATACTCAACTTGGATACTTGGGGACTGGATGTAGGCTTCGTTATAAGCTGAACTAGTATATGTTGGAGTTATGTAAATGTAGTGCCCTGGAAAGTAAGTGTATTTACTTATAACTTAATTTTCTTCCAGCTACTTTTTGTAATTAAAATATGTATTATTAATAAAACAAAAGAGTTTGGTTTTATATGTATGAGCATAATAAAATTAGTCACAAGGTACCGAGATTCTTTTGTAAGTAATATACATATACATAGAGATGTATGGGAAACATGTATATTATTAGAATCTAAAATAATTGATTCACAGTTGAATAATCAAGTTAGTCGCTTGATTATGGTTTAGACTGTAGTGTTGCGATTTATCTGCATGCAAGTAAAAGAGTTTGCTTCAAGGGATGACGAGTTTCATATTATGATAGTAGTTGACTATCGATAATGGCACTATTAAATAAAACTGGAATCATATATGTTTTAAAGAATAAAGTAGGCTGTTACTTTATTCTTAAAACATACACTTAAGCATTCGTTTATTACGAACCACAACCTTGATGAGTGGTGAACTCATATGTGTTTCATTATAATTCTTGATATGATCGGAATGGATTTTTATAGAGTATCAATCCAGTATCTACATGTTGAAATTATTAATTGAAACATCTATTAGGGAACATTCACTCATATAAAGAGTCTATAGTGATATCATCACTTTTAAATGTTTTATGGAGATTAGTGATTAAACTAGCGCTAGTAGTTTGATGGACTAGCTAGCCATCAAGTCTTAACACCAAGATGAGATCTTGTGTATTAATCACCATATAGAGTAAAACAAGAGATCTAGAAGAAAAAATCAATATAAGGGCAAAATGGTAATTTTATCCTTTATTGTACGGATGGCTATAATATGGTTCATATTAGAGTTTGCAATTGGACATCTTATTTGAAACATGAGTTCTCATGATATTTAGTAATTCAAGAGTTCAAATAATTGTCTCTAATGGAATGACATTTAGTTAATAAGGTAAAATTATTCTAATGAGATTAAATTAATTCCGAGCTTATTGGAGCTTGAATTATATAAATCCAATTAGATTCCCCATTTGGCTTCTAGGAAGGTTATCAAGCAAAGTAAGAAATACAAATATAGATTTTAAAGCCTACGATTGAATGTTGGGCTTACTTTAATTAGAAGCCCAAATGAACATTTAGAAATGGGCTAGACTTTGGTTTTATTTGATTAATTAGATTAATTAAATTAAAATAAAGTTATTAAAGATAAAAGGAGGTGGATTTTCAGTTTTAATGGGCTAAATGTGCAGCTGAACATTTGGCATTGGTTTGCTACATTTAAGATGGTTTTTAACATGCTTTATCATCATCAAATGGAGTTATAACCTTATCATTAAATGGTTTAATGGTTGTATTTTAATGATGTCATGTAACCATTTAGCATTCATTGGATTAAAGAAGAAAGAGGTGCATTTGATGGAACCTCTTCCTTCGTTCATCACAAAATTGAAAATGAGTGTATCATTTTAGGTTATTGGTCTTTTCATATAGCCATCTTGAAACAAATGAGAAGATTCTCATTTATTGGCTTCTTAATGATTGATTAAGGAAGGATGTGATGCATTAGATACACTTCACTTCTTTCTTTGAGGCTTAACTAAAATTGAGAGAGATAATACAAGGGGTTGTTGAATTTTTATCTCTCTCTCTCTCCTATCTTACATGAGATAGCTGAAATTTGCATAAGAGGTGTCTCATCTTTGGCTTCTTTTCCTAAAGAAAAAACTCTTCAAGTTTTCTTCCCCTTTCCCACCAAAGGATCTTGTTAACCAAGTTATCTAAGGAGAATAAGTAGTAGATCAGATTGGTTAAGGATATAATAATGAGAAGAGGATACATCACTTAGGAAAGGATACATTGCCGAAGATAGGATAACACAGCGAGGGGTTAAAGCTGTAGCAAAGGAATCGGTATAATTCTACTATCTTGTTCTTATGTTAAATATTTACCTTATATCGTTTCATGTATGGCTTGGCATGTTGATTTGGTGATATTGCTTCTGCTGAAATTTGATTTCTAAAAAAAAGTTTTGAAATCTACCGTTTTAGCCAAATCTTGCATACTTAAGTTTTCATTCCAACAAAATAAATCTACTGTGTAATTTACTCTCTCTTCCTTATTTATAAATTTCTGAATTGTAAGTTTATATTTTCAAGAAGCTTTTTAAGTCTTACAATAAGCTCCTTCTGTTTTTATAGCAAGAGTTTTCTTTCAAAAGTTAGCAGGCTCCTAACGATTAAACAGGCTCCTTTCTTTTTGAGCGCTAGCAGGCTCCTATTTATTAAATGGGCTCCTATCATTTTGAGCATTAATAGCCACCTTTCTTTTTCAACATTAACAGGATTCTTTCGATAGTTTATAGGAGCTTTCTATTTTTAAATTTATTTTGTTTAAGCAGGATCTTATCAATTTGAAAATATTTTGAATTTTTTATTACACACAATTCACCACCCTTTTGCGTGTGTTTTCTTTATCATTTAGTATCATAGTGATGTTTCATATTTATTGTGTTTTACAACATGTGATACACCATGACAAACAATTTGAGAAGCCTTGAAGAACAATCTGTCGCAAAGCCTCCCTACTACAATGGAAACAACTACTTATACTAGAAAGAGAGAATAACAATCTATCTTTAATCTGTAGATATTAAAGTCTGACAAGCCATCAAAGTTGGAGGTACACTTCCTGCTACAGAAAACGTAAAAGTACGGTCTAATGTTGACAGAGGAAATGCATAGCTAAATGCTAAAGCAAAACATCATCTAATCTGTGCACTATCCGTAGAAGAGTATGAGAAGATATCCTACTGCTCTACAACAACTGAAATGTGGGATAAACTACAAGTCACCTTTGAAGGAACGAATGAGGTAAAGAAACATATAATAAACCTTTAGCGCATCAATATGAAACAATCGGCATGAAACAGGGATAAACCGTATATGAATTCTTCGAATAGTTCAACAACAACATCAAGGCCTTAAAGAACTTAGGTAAGATATATTTATAGGTGCTTAATTGATTGTATAATTATTCTATAACATTTAGTAATTAATGACATGAAATTGGTTAAGATACTCACTTTGACTCATATGTGGTTTTAGGCACAATTTAGAAGTAAAGAAGTTAAAGTGAGTCGAAAGAACGATATTTGGGTCATTTTTAGAAGATTAGTTTTCACTCATCTTCATAGAGCAAGAAGAAGAAAATTAAAAGACAACAAAAAGAAAAGAAATAATGAAAACACAAACAAGAAAAATCAAAGTTGCTCACGGTAAAGAACTACAAAAGTTATGCATGCTATACAAGTAACGTGTATTTCATGCGAGCAAATTGGCTGTAAACTGAGAACAAAATGATAGAAGCAAATGAAGAATACGCTAGGCAACGGGTGGAAGCAATGAAGCAATAAGGCAGCATTCCATGAAGAAACGACACGCCAGTAGTTGGCTAAAGAAGGATATTAAAACGTAACTATTTACATTCGTGTTTAAGTTAGTGTAGTTGCCTGCGTTTCATGTAAACAATGTCTGTGTTTCATGCAGACATTGTGCAAAACACAGATGTTTAAGAGAGGCAATTATTTTAAAATAAAAAAGGAACAGTAGCAGTCTTTTTAAGGGTTTTTGAGGAGACAACAGCGAAAGTTTATCGGGGGTCTTCAGCCAGGACATTTTCATGGGGCTAAAGCAATTACTTTTGGTAGCTCTTAATTTTAATAAAGATGAGGGGTAAAGCTCTTAACCGAGAGAGACCCATAAAAGGCTAACCTCGATTTGAGGTGGCATTGACATTGATGACAAGAGTTAAGTGTATTTCACTATTTTTGTTGTTTCTTTCTCTCTTTAGAAATTGATTGTGTTATCCTACATTAATTGATTTGGGTTTTATGTATAGATAATCGTATTTTCATTATTGTTCAATTATTTGTGTATGAGCTCATTGGGTATTGTGAAAAGATTACTTGAATGCGTTCATTAGATCATTTATTTATAAACTCATTGCTATAATTTTGATATAATTTGAAATTCATGTGTAGCGATTAATGATTCGTAATCATTATGGATAATATAACCTAAGTTAAATGACGCATCGTATGTAGTTGTTTCCTTGATTAATCGGTTTTCCTAATTCATAATACTACTACCCAACTAAATCTAGAGATCGTATCCTAGGTTATTCGGTATTTAAGTTTAATTAATGATCATATCTTGATTAAATACTACCTAAGGAAAAACCCAGGTTAATTATTAACCCACGATTAATAGTTGCTATGAGAGGTTTCAAAATGAAAAATCATTGAAATATGTTTAATTAGGGTGTAGGTTGAGATTGAATGAAAGAATCAGGTCCCTACCGAATTCCCCACTTTTATCATTTTTTACTTGTTTTCTTTAAATTGCTTTTGTTAGTTAGTTTAAATTTATTTTATTTTCTTGTTTTTAAAACCAAAACCTCCCAAAACCTAAACACTGATCAATTTCACTTCAACAATTTTACACGCACTCTCTGTGAGATCATTTTAGACTCACCACTGCTACAGTAGTAGGTCTAGTTTATTTTGACTAGTGTTACAACGTGTTGTCATATATCCAATGATAAGCTTGTAAGAAAGCTTTTAAAATCACTACCAATAGAATGGAGGCCTAAGGTGATAGTTCTAAAAATTGCAAAGGATCTATATACTATTTCACTCAACTGGCTAAGAGGAAACTTGATGACCCTGAAACTGAGCTTAGGCAAGATGAAGGATCCTCCTATATAAAAGGAATGGAACTACAAGCAACTAATGAATCAAACGGTGATGAAAGTGAAACTGAGTTGCAAATAGATGAAGATGATGAGTTTAACTTCATAGTCAGAAAATATGCCCATTTCTATAAAAATAAGCTGATGAAGAAAAGATAAGGAAATAAGAAAGCTAAGAATAACAGGTTCCTATCAAAAGGAAGTTGCAGCAATAGTAATACACCAAACAATCAAATCATATATTATCATTGCAAGAAGCCTAGACATATAAGACTTGAATGTCTTCTTCTTCAAAAGGACAAGTCAGAGAATAGAAAACCCAAAAAGCAAACGATGACTACAACCTGGCCAGAAAGCAATAGTTTAACAACGTTTGCTTTATGACTAAATCAGGAGATGATAAGGTATATTATTATGACTCTGATATTGAAATTGGTGAATTAAGAAATGCATATCATGAATTATATGATTAGTAAAAAAATTTGACAGAGAAGTATTTCAAAGAAGTTGAGACCAAGAATAATAAAGCATCCTTGTAGAGTAAGATTAATTTAATAAAATCCATGAATGAAAATCTGACAACTAAGAAAATGTCTCATGAGGATGATTTTAAGTAAAAGGTTTATGAAAAGGAAGTTCTGGAAGAAAGATTAGCCAAGTTGGAAAATACTTTTCTTGAGAATGATTCTGATAAAGTGAGATAACTAGAAGAAAAGGTTGTTTGCCTAGAACTTGAGAAAAAGAAATGCGCAGGAAAGATCTTATCTCTAGAAAATATCTTGTAAAATTCGTTAATGGAAAGAACAACCTTGATGCACTATTTGGTTGTGGTAAATGCATTTTTGATAAAAATGGAATATGTTACAATGAAAATCATAATGTTAGGATATGCATGAACTTCTTTGTTAAATATAGCAGTAGTTATAGTCAAAACAGCAAGAACCTGATATATGGTAGAAACTATAACAATTCTCATTCATTTGTTTTAAGCTTCTACTGTGGTATACCTGGTCACATTAGTCATTCTTGTAAATTTTGTAAAATGGAGAAACTATCTCAAATGTATATTTGGAGACCGAAAGGTTAAGCTACTAACTTGAAACGATCCAAAAAATGTGGGAACTTAAAATGAGATAATACTTTTTGTAGATATGCTTCAAAATGAAGACAAGAGAAAATCAATGGATAGTTGATAGTGGTTGTTCGAGACACATGACAAGTGAAATATCACATTTTAACTACAATGAAAGAAACATAACTTGTCGACAAAAACAAGACAAAAGTTACCGGAATTGGTAAAATTGGTGACTCTAACTCTACCTCTATTGATAATGTTTTTTATGTTGATGGATTGAAACATAACTTGCTGAGCATAAGTCAATTATATGATAAGGGTTATAGAGTTACTTTCTATACATCACATTGTAAAATTATTAATAATCTTAATGACAATATTGTATTTGTTGGTCTTAGAAATCATAACATATATTATGCTCAATTGGAAGACATGTCTTCACAAAATGTCAAGTGTTTTGTTTCTAAAGAAAAAGACTGTCATCTAGCACATAAGATTTTTTTAAGAAATAAATTGTATTGAATAGAAAATATATAAGAGAGTACATGGAGAGGTACTAACTCTCCTTAGTCTTTAACAACCAAAGCTAACTTAACTTACTATAAATAACAGCCCACGACATCATTACAAGAAGGACCAAACAACATCATTTGACAATGAGGTATGTATCCTCTAGTTTAACACATCAAATTTTCTAGCATTACGGAATTAGGGTTGTGAGAAAAGAGGAGGATGATTAGGGCTGCAATCTCACAAGCGTCCTTATCTCCTTAGGGATTTCGACAAGTGACGAGGGTCTCTTGGAGAACTGGTGGTTTCGATATTGGATCAGTCGGTTAGGTATTTTCGTTTCCTCGTTACTGCTTTTACTATATTGTGTTTCCTCTGGTTCTCTGTCATACATATGATTAGCTTCCGAATATAGCTTCAAGTTATACATTCAGTGAAGCTAGAATATTTGTATTGCACGTCTTATTAAGATTATGAAGTAGAATGAGCTCTCTGATTACATAGAGGATCTCAGATACAAGGACCTCTTTAGGCATGTTGGTTCCTATTGATTATGAAACAGTTTACTCGTTTTACGCTCAAAACTGCAAGTAAATGGGTCGTGACTTGTAGTAATAAGCAGATATCAATATCACAGGGATTGTGCTTAGACACCACTTAATTAAAATCAATCTTTGTTTAAGAATCAAATTTTTGTGGCAATAAATTGGAAAAATTAAATTAAATTAAACAACTTAGCAAAACACAAATGATAACTCAAAAATGCAGAAACTTAGAATTCAAGATTTTCACAACTAGAGATCAATTTTTCACTATCTTGTCTCCCTTTTATTTTTCTATTTGAATTGTGTTTCACCTAAGATATCCTATTGTATTAAATACCCTCTCTCATATCTAATCAATTGTCCCTAACCAAATTAAATGGAAATAATTAAGCAATCTCTCAATCTACAAAATCAATCTACCAATTCAAATAGTTATGAAATAATCCTATAGGTGATCAATTAAATTAGCCAAGATCTCTCCTTTAACTAATCAATTAACTTTATGGATGTAAGTCTACAGAATTCCAACTCTCATTGTACAATTCTCTATAAATAACCTAACTCAATCTCTCAATATATTGTAAGGTATATATATATTCAACATTCATAAAAAACATCTATCATTCAAATCAACAAAATAGGAGTTTAACAAGAAGTTCAAAAGCAATCTTTATTATTAAACTCGCCACTTATGATGTTCATAACATCCCCAACAATCAAATCATCCATCATACAATTACTACAAGAGAAAAGTGAAAGAAAACTGATTGAATCAAACTCCTCCTCTTCTTGTCCCGAATCTGGAAAATCCAACGTTGATATGCTCTTTTCCCAATGATGAACAAGAAACCTTGAATCTCTACCTCTCCCGAAACTTTAAACCTACATTTTTTCCCAAAAAGGCAAGTCCCACATGAATCTCTCTCGTCCATAGGGGTTATTATCCTTAAATAGTTATGAAAACCTAAAAGAATAAGTGAAGCTCGCCTATATCCTCGGGTTAAACATCCCACGATCGTGGGAATTGGCATGATTCCCATGATCATGGGTTCTTGCATCACAATGCTTCCTCTTCTCTTCTCCTCTTTTGGTCTCTAGATCAATCGCAAAGTTGCCAACCTCCATTCCTACATCAAAATAACAAATTCTTACCCTAAATCAACATCAAACATAAAAGAACAACAATGTAAATCAAACTAAATGAAAACATACAAAATGAATCCTAAAACACAACAATAATAAACAATTATGCAACAAACATATGCCAAATACTTAGAAAAGCACTCACTAATGAACAACTATCAGTTCCGCCAAACCGTCTAAGGTTCTTTGCTTCCATAATCCATATACACAAAGTCTTAAGGATTGAACATAGATCTATCTATTTAGGTTTCGAGGAATTGTATGGTTTTTGAATTTTTGGATCACCTTTATGATAGTGTTCCCAAGGTTTAGCCATAGGCATCTGTTGGCTACAAATTCCCATACATTGCTACTATAAAGGCATGTAAACAAGAGATTATCTCTTGTTTCCACATGGTTTTTGCACAATAGACATGTTCTCTCCATTTGCAAATAGTGAAATTTTTTATCTGACATAGAAGATTTAGACATGCTAGCATGAGCATTCTCTTAAAATTGTCCAAAAATGAGTTAGTAAAATGACTACCAACTTTGAATTTTGAAAGTCAGGTTTGTGAGGCTTGTTTAAAAGGTAAACAAATTAGAAAGAACTTTCCTCCCAAAATTATTGTGTCTACTAACCAACTGCTTAAACTTGTCTATATAGATTTATTTGGTCCCACTAGGACCCAAAGTTTTAGTGGTAAATATTACGGTTTTATTTTAGTAGATGATTATTCTAAATTTATATGGGTTTACTCCCTATCAAATAAGGATAATGCCTTTGAAGTTTTAGAGAAGTTTTGCAAAAAATTCAAATTGAAAATGGATATTACATTAAATCTATTCGAGACGATCATAAAGGAGAATTTGATAACAAAATATTCAAAGATTTTTGTAATGAAAATGGGATATCTAACAATTTTTCATACCCAGGGACTCCTTAGCAGAATGGAGTTGTTGAGAGAAATAATAGGACTGTCGTTGATATGGCCAGAACAATGATATGCGAAAGTGGTCTACCTCATGGTTACTGGGCAGAAACTGTGTCAACTACCTGTTACATACTCAATAGGTTCCTTATAATACCTATTTTGAAAAAGACCCCCTATAAGTTGTGGAAAGGAAGAACCGAATGTCGCTTACTTTCGAGCATTTGGTTACAAATCCTTTGTTCTAAATAATAGGAAAAACAACCTTGGAAAGTTAGATGTGAGATCAGATGAAGCTATCTTTCTAGGCTACAGTACTGCTAGTAAAAGATTTAGAGTTTACAACAAAAGAACAAAAAAAAAAGAAGAATCAATACATGTAGTGTTTTATGAAACAATACCTTTGACAACAATAGCTGATTTAGATGATGAAGAGCATTCCTTGGTTCCTAAAAATACATTAACTACACCTACAGTAGCCTTGGAACTAAAAGATCAAGAAGGTCCTTCTAAAGTCAGGACAGATCAAGCTCCTTCCTCTCAACAGGAGCCTATGCAACAAAGAACGTCAAAAGAATGGAGAGGTCAAGATACAAATCAATACATTCTAGGAGACCCTTTTAAAAATCTAAGAACTAGATCATCCATCACGAACAACTTTGTTGCCCTCATCTTATAATTAGAACCAAAGACCATTGAAGAGGCTCTTACTGATAAACATTGGGTTTCAGTTATGAAAGACAAATTGAATTAGTTTGACGAAAAAAAAGTTTAGAATCTGGTACCTCGTCTGTAAAACAAGTCAGTCATTAGAAATCATTAAGTTTTTTGAAACAAACTTGATGAAAATGGTAAAGTGGTAAGAAACAAAACCAGACTTATAGCCCAAGGTTATAATCAATAGGAAGGTATTGATTTTGATGAAATTTATGCGCCTATTGCTAGAATATAATCGATTAGAATTTTACTTGCCTTTGTATGTTATAGAAACTTAAAATTATTCCAAATGGATGTCAAAAGTGCTTTCTTAAATGGATATATTAAAGAAGAAGTATTTGTTAAGCAATCTCTAGGCTTTGAAGATGAAAACCTTCCTGACTACGTGATGAAGTTGAGTAAAGCCCTATATGGTCTAAAACAGGCTCCTCAAGCATGGTATGAGAGGTTAAGTAAATTTCTACTTGAGAATAACTTTGAAAGAGGAAAGGTAGATAAAACCTTATTTATTAAGAAAAAGAAGAATAGCGCAAATATATATTAATGACATAATATTTGGTACAACTAATTAGTTCTTCTGTGAAGAATTCTTAGTATTAATGCAGGGGGAGTTTGAAATGGGCATGAAGGGAGAATTATCTTTCTTTCTCGGATTACAAATCAAATAAACAGAAAAAAAGGATCTTTATTAGCTAAGAAAAATACATAAAGGAATTCATCAAGAAGTACCATTTTGAAAATGCCAAAACGATGGATACTCCTATGTATATTGGAACTAAACTTGATAAGGATGAAGAAGGCAAGGATATAGATGAGATAAAGTATAAAAGAACGATTGGGTCATTACTATATTGTACAAGTCCAAGATTAGCCATTATGCTTAGTGTGTGCCTTTGTGCATACTTTAATCAAATCTAAAAGAAAGCCACCTTCAAGCAGTCAAGAGGATCTTTCGATATCATCACAGAACTACAGATTTCAGATTATGGTATTCATAAACTAACTCATTTAACATAGTTAGCTATTGTGATGCAGATTATGCAGGTGATAAAGTCGATCGAAAAAGCACAAGTAGTCACTGTCAATTTCTTTGAGGATGTCTGATTTCTTGGTCATGTAACAAACAAATTTGCACAGCTCTTTCAACAATTAAAGCAGAATATATATCAACTGCTAGATGTTGTGCTCAAATCTTATAGATGAAGCTATCAACTCCAAGATTTTTCTCTAAACTTTAATCATATTCCTATATTATGTGATAATACTAGTGCAATAAATCTTTCAAAAAAATCTTGTGCATCATTCTAAGACTAAGCATATATAAATCATCATTTTCTTAGAGATCACGTTTTAGAAGGAATCATTGATCTTTTGCTTGTTAATACTAAAAATCAAGTATCTGATATCTTCACTAAGCCACTCTCTGAAGATAGATTTAACGTGTTAAGAAAAGAGCTTGGTATGTGCAGACTTTCTTATATTATATTTGTATGAATTTTCTATGCTACTTTTCTTTTTAGACATTAGTAAGTTCCTTTTACTTTAGAAGGCTCCTCTTAGTTTTGAGAACTCCTTGTAATAAGTTCCTTCTACTTTATAAGGTTTATCTCAGTTTAACAGAGTAGTATACACGTGTCCTAAAAAGGAAGTCATTTATGGCATCTTTTCAACTTTTAAAATGCACACGCAGTTCTGACAAATAGGTGTAAGGGACTGATAGAAGATATGCAAATGATCCACTTTCTCTTTTAGCATGTATGATTGTCCTTCTTCACACAAAATCAACGCTCAAAAATCGTTTACCACTCCTTAAGCAAGCTTTATTCTTCGACTCATCCATATTGTTCTTCAAATTGCTACTCTTTACTCTCTACATTCTAACTCTCTGTTTTCATCTCAAATCTTCTAAACCTTAACCATCATT
Source organism: Erythroxylum urbanii (assembly GCA_027568935.1). NCBI lineage: Eukaryota > Viridiplantae > Streptophyta > Magnoliopsida > Malpighiales > Erythroxylaceae > Erythroxylum > Erythroxylum urbanii. The sequence continues at coordinate 6,876,140 of JAOQML010000004.1, forward strand.
CTTACAATGGCAAGAATGAAATCAAAGGGATAGAAGAAAATCATCGCTTCAACTTCCAGCCATGTGCAAACTCTCATTTCTGAGTCTTCTTCTCTATCTCCAATAATAGGCCCTTTGAATACTCCTACTAAACCTATCTTTGTTTCTTCTAAGCCCCAAACTTTAGAAAACCCCTTTCAAGAAACTCCATAAGAGAGAAAAATTTTTTTGGCTATGCTATCACTAAAATCAGACTCCCAACCTATTCAATGATATTAATATTCTCATCATACCCTTCCTTTTTCCTGTTGGTTGGGAAAATTTTTCAAAATTGGATGAAATAGTGTGTGATGAATTTGTAAGATGTTTCTATACACACATGAGAAGAGAAAAAATTGGTGGCAAGCTAGCAATCATCTCGTGGGTACGTGAGTGTGAGATTTTGATAATAGAGGAAATCTGGGGGAACATTTTGGGTGTAATTCTAGTTGGTAGGACTAACGTTCCCTATCATAAGTGGGACATTACTGACATTGACCAGGCAGAGGCTATGGACTTTATATGTCTGCAGACTATGAAAGTCCATGAAGGGAGATCTTAGTGTAAACACTTGGACCTACTGCCAAGATGCCTTGCATCCATTTCAGCTACTTTAAAATTTCCAAGGAGTAGCTCAGTAGAAAGATGCATCCTTCTGAATACGTATATGGTCTACAATCTTTGGAAGGGTAATAAGATGAACCTCCTACCAATGATTCTGAAGTTTATGGTGGACAAGGGAAGTCACAAGAATACCACTGGTGGCCTACCGTATAGGATGCTGTTGACCAAAATTTTTGCTTATTTTAGAGTGTCTTTTGACAACCTGCATTGGTATGAGCCTGCAAAGTTCCATTCTTCAATTCCATTTAGTTACAAGCTAAAGGACAATGTGTGGGTATACAAGAAGAATAAAAGAGTAGCAAATCTTTTAGGTCCTACCCCACAAAAGCCAGCTCTTATTCCTCTCTAGAGCTCCAATAATATGATCCTTCAACATCTGAAGGAAATTCTTTCCAATCAAAATTAAACGCACAACCAAATGGACAACATACAAAATTATATTCTTGACTTACAAAATTTTCTTAGAAAAATATCTGATTAATAACTTTATTTTTAGCTTAGTTTGTCCTCACATACTTATGATTTTGTTTGTTGCGTTCGTTACTCTTTCCCTTTTATTTTTGTATAATGAAAAAGGGGGCAAATTAAAGTGATATAATTTGCCCTGATGATATATTTTCATTTGCATTGATAATATATTTGCTATTGATGATATATTCTGTTGAAATGTTGCTAAACTTATAGAGTTTAAATTTATGATAAACAAACAATATGCTCTTTCCTTTAGAAGTCAGGCTCCTTCTAATTATATCTGCAAGTAAATTCTACAGGTATCTTTTGAAACCCTTTATTATTATTTGAATTTTGAAAATATATCTATTATTGTTTGTCATCATCAAAAAGGGGGAAATTGTTAGCTCAAGGTTTATGTTTAACGATTTTGATGATAACTATATAATATTTCAAAATTCAAATTGGATTTATTTCC
>JAOQML010000004.1:6878872-6894836 GCA_027568935.1 Erythroxylum urbanii
TAGAAAATGATATCACTCTATTAAGAGAGAATGTTAAATCCTTTATACATTTCTTGTTGACAGCTTATAAAGGCTAGCAAAAATACTACTACTATGGAAGGTTGAAGAACCTTGAAAAATATACATTTGTGAACTTGAAGAGGCTCGTCAAATTACTACTTGGCTTTTATAGTGAATTACTCAAGTTGGATACTTAAGGACTAGACGTAGACTTTGTTATAAGCTGAACCAGTATAAATCCACTATATCATTGGCTCTCTCCTCGTTATTTTTAAATTTCTGAATTATAAGTTTATATTTTAAGAAGCTCTTTCAGTTTTATAATAACCTTTTGTTTTTATCGTAAAAGGTTTCTTTCAAAAGTTAGCAAACTCCTATCGATTAAACAAGCTCCTTTCTTTTTGAGCATTAATCGGCTACTATCGATTAAACAAGCTCCTATCATTTTAAGCGTTATCAGGGCTCCTTTCATATTAACAACCTCCTTTATTTTTCAATGATAACAGGATCCTTTCAAAAGTTTATACAACCTTTATATTTATAAATTTATTTTGTTTAAACAGGATCTTATCAATTTTAAAATATCTTGAATTTTGTATTACACATAATTCACCCCCCCCTCTTACGTGTGTTTGCTTTATCATTTGGTATCAGAGTGATGTTTCATATTTATTGTATTTTATAACACGTGATAGATCCTGGCAAACAATTTGAGAAGCCTTGAAGGAAATTTTGTCTTAAACCTCCTTACTTCAATGGAAACAACTACTTATACTAGAAAGAGAGAATAACAATCTATCTTTAATATGTAGATATTAAAATATGGCAAGCTATCAGAGTTGAAGCTACGCTTCCTACTACAAAAAACATATAAGTATAGTCTGATGCTAGCAGAAGAAATGCACAACTAACTGTTAAAGAAAAACATCATCTAATTTGTGCACTATCTCTAGAAGAATATAAGAAGTTATCCTACTACTCTATAACAAAGGAAATGTGGGATAAACTATAAGTCAACTTTGAAGGAACAAATAAGGTAAAAAAACATAGAATAATCCTTTTAGTGCATCAATATGAAAGTATTGGCATGAAACAAAGAGAAACCATATATGAATTCTTTGGACGGATCAATAACAACATCAAGGCCTTAAAGAACTTGGGAAAGATATATTGATAGGTGCTTAATTGATTGTATAATTATTCCATAACATTTAGCTACATGCCATGCAATTTAGCTATAAAAGAGAATTATTTCAACTAATTCAACAAAAGATATTATCTAGCCTCACAGAAAGTTAGGAAACATGACAAACATATAAACAAAACACAGTTAAAAATTGTAATTTCTATAATGTGATGAGACAGAGAATTGTGGTGTGATAGATTTTATGATGCAAAGAGGTTTGTGTGAGAAACTGAGTTTGGAGTGAGAAAAAACTGAGATTGGCATGAGAACGAGGTTGGTGCGAAACAAGTTAAGGAGGAGAAAGATAATCAACAGAGGTCTATAGAAGAACAAAGAGCAACTTAGGGTTTCCATTTGATTTAGGGTTTTTAATTCCAAAACAACAAAGTTTGATTTAAGGTTTTTCAATTCCAAAAAGATATAGTTTAGTTAAACAACTTGATGAAACTTAATTAGTTAGTTTAATTAAGTCTAACATGTATAAGTGTTAAGGGTATCTGTCTTATATAGAAAGCCAAGTCAACAACGTTAACGAAGATACTAACATTAGGCTAAAATTGAAAAAACTAGAAGTTTGAGCATAAGTTCAGACTATAATTGCAAAATTGAGTAAATTTTGATTTTTTTAATTAAACCTTAAATTAATTGTCAAGTTGTTAAATTTTGTTACAATTAAAATTTTATTTTGATCAAATACTTAATTTTAAAATTTACAGTTAGTATTAGTTTAATTTAAAAGTACTTTAACATAAGTTGGAACAAATTTTAAGAGAAATTTTTTTAAGAGCTTATGACTTCTTAAAGTTTTAGTTAATTGTAAATTCATATCTTTGTAGTTTTGTTAACATGCTAATATGAATTGTATAAATTGGGTTAATCTATTCCTATTTTTTATTTTCTATTTTTTATAAGCATTATAAATAAGTATTATGACAAATAATAAGTACAAAAAATTTAATAACAAAACAAGGGGATAATAGCACTAACAAATAAAGTCAGTATATAGTAAAACTAAAATTAAGCAAAAGTCCAAAAACATAAACTATTATAAAATAAAATTAAAGATGAGAAACTATAATAGCTATTAGTAAGAAAAAGTTGAAATTTAAAAAAACAATAAAAAAATCATCTCAATAATAAGAGACTAATCACCTCGAAGGCAATCAATAAGTTGTTTGATCATAGAGTATAACAGAAAATACATAATATATAAAAATTAGAATCACCATAGATTTTGTTTTATTAAAACATATCTAGCTAAGCTTTTCACAAGTGAATAACCATTTCTTTGTAAAAACAAATCATTAAACGATTTTGTATTGCAAAGATAAATGCTCATTTAAGAATATGAATCTACAAAATTCAAATATAGTAATAATAGAGAAATACATGCTTGTAATCCTCATAATATATTGAACATCAATTATGCATAAGCATTTTAATTTAAACCACAATCACAAAGAAGCTTATATAAGGGCAAATGAACACTATTTACTCTTTATTGGTTACTGCTATATTATGTTCTTTAATTTTTTTATTGGAAGCTTTGACTAACATCAACTTTAAATATAGCTTCTACAATTAACTTTGGAGTGAAGTACGAGAAAACTAGTCACTAAATATTTCAATTTCTCTATCCTTAATCAAAAAGAACCTAAGTGGCCAAGTTGAAAAAAAGAAAGAGGTTGATAAAACAATGTCTAAAATCTAGTAGCTAATTACTTAATTGAATTTGGCTAGTTGCTTAAACTAAGAAGGAAAAGGTTTTGTATCATAGTTAGATTTCAAAAGGAACTTTAGTTAGTGGCCACCAATACAATGCTTTTTAGTAAATATAAGATCATTTCCTAAGGTCTCATATATTCTATTGTCTGAACGAAAGTTAACGGTAAACTAATGTAAATTGTCTATTTCATTTCTTAGAACACAATTCATCCCTTTTTAATTTTCTATTACTAAATCTCCCATACTTAAAACCTAAGAAATAGATACGTATAATGAGTGATATTGAATTCTTGAACACTTACCATCCTATATAAGTAAAATAGAAAAAAGTAAGGAAAACACTACTTCACTTTCAATTCTCTCAACTAAGAAAACCATAAGTTAATGTAATTATTAAAGAGTTTATGCCATCACCACTTGCAATACTATTAAATTATGATCAAATTACATAAGAGAGTTTTATAGGTCTACATATACATCAACTGGTGTTGTCTGTCAGAAGAATAGTAAGTATGTCCATATTCTTATCTATGTCAATTAATTATTACTTTCCTTTCTTTTGTGTACTTATATTAACAAAGAGTTTCAGTTAGGTCCTAGAGAGTCAATAGGCCTTTGATCAAGGTAAAATGCACTTTAACTGTACAAATCTATCTTTATATCAATTAAGAAATCAAGACATTTTTGCTCAAGGTATAAATTCAAATGATACAAATCAGTCTTTACAAAAATTGTATAATTAAAACAGTTTGGCTTAAGGAAAAACATACTCTAAACATGCAAAAATGGCTCTATGATAGCCACACAATTAAGAAATTTTTGTTTAAGGAGTAAATGCACTCGAAAGTTGTAAACTTGCAGCCATAGAAATTGTGCATGAATTTTTACTTAATCATTAATCTTTAGTAACTGTCATAAATTGTGTTAAAAAAGGGTTGATAAAGTGTAAGTCTTGCACATGTTACCAAATACTTCATACTATTAATGTGTTAGTACTTTGAAATATCAATATTCATTACCAATTACTTCTTCAGAAAGGTAAGAAGTCTTTTACTTTTACCAAATAGAAAAAAATTCTCAAGGAAAGTCATAGGATAGATTGATTGAAAAAGAAATTTTATTATTATTTGGTCCTAAAGGCCAATGTAAACATTAAAGAAAAAGTAGATGAAAATATTACACCTTAATTGACTAGTGGAGACTTAGCATAATTATAGTAAACCCACTAACCAGCTCTAGGCAAAGTCATTAAGAAATAGTTACTGATGAAATTTTCGCATAGGATGGAAGTTCCTTACCCTCAACGTTTCATCTTTAGAAATCCCATCAAATAAAAACTCAAACTTAAGCTTGAGGGTAGGCTCAAAAGCAAGCAAGTTGCTAACATAGTCATTAATGATTAAATGCTTTAATTTGATAAGCTCTTAGCATCATCCTCGTTAAAAGAAATGATTATATTGTCATAAATATATGTATTGGAAGACTTTCTTTTTAAGAAGTCGTGACACAAATTCATCTTATATTCCTTTGTAATAACCCATTTTCCATACTAATGGTTAGGATCCTAGACCACTGTACATGAGAAATAGCGTTGAGAAATTAAGAGGTGCATTGCATTCAAGTGCATAATATTCTCATACACACATAGATTGTGACCTTGTACACATTTCAAAAATTGTATATGAACTCAATTGACATATTCTGGGGTATAAAAGATTTAAAATGGTTATGATGTGAAATGTGAATTGTGAATTGTTATGTCTTGGATTTTGATTTGGTGAATTATAATTAGTTATTTGAATTTATTTTGTTACAATTTGGAGAATTATGAATTTATGTGTATTTTTGGACTAGAAAAAATGTCAAGTTGCAAGACAAGTTGATAAATGGTAGTAGAAATAACTAACACATGGTAGTAGAAATAAGTGACATGTGGCATTAGGATTTAGTGACATTTGGCATAGAAAATTGGGTGGCAAATGGCTTGGAGATTGAGAGACAAATGGACTAGTTATTAAAGTATAATTGGAACCATAGGAATAAGACATGTGGCAAGTGACAAGCGTCACACCACTTGCCATACATCTAACCCACATGTTACATATACACTTGAAAGACTTTCTTTTATTCTTACTCTTCACTAAATGCTCTCATCTTCTTCTTTCTTCACTCCATTCACGACATTCATAACCTACACTCATAACGTGAGTTTTGTTAACATCCTTCACTTTGCCACTCCAAATATTCCGTTGTCTTCACTTTGATGATAAAAACCCAACCTATTCTACCTTAAAAGTTTGATAATTGTGTAAGCATAGAGAGCTAGGGTTACCTAGTGATTTGAGGAGTTTTTAAGTTAAACAAGTAAGTATGATAATGTTCTTCATGACTTGTTTAAATAGAAGCATTTATAATGATTGTTTGAGATGGATTGATAGTGATAATGGTGTTGAATGAGTGTTGAGTGTTGATGAAGAAGTGGATATATTTAAGTTCTATTTTTGAATAAATGATTAATAATAATTTATGTATTCTTTTATGGATGATTTTGAGATGGAATTAAGGTGAAAATGATGAGTAAATGAGGTATAAATGATGAACTATGCATAATATATGTTGGATATAGTAGTAAAGGTTTAAAATATGGAAAAGTTGAAGGAGATAAGTGATGAAATTTTCAAACAACAGAACCCACAATCATGGGAATGCTTCTATGATAGTGCGAAGGACATTGGATGTGAGTTCTTCTCTTTTATATGATTTGATTAACCAACTAATGATAAGTTACTTTCTTATGGTGTATTTAGACTTGATTAAGGCATGAAATGAACTTAGTTTGATGTTGAATAAGTTGATAAAGTGTTTGATATGTTTAGGTTGATAATTAATGTTATAACTTATGAATGGATTGATGATATTAATGTAACCAAAACCTATAAATTTAGAGATGTTATAGGAAGGAAAGTGTTCTTATGATTGTAAATGTGATCCAAAAGAATGAGTAAGGTGTATTAGGTATGAATGAATGTAAATTTGGATATTGTGTGATTGTATAATGCTATAGAAAAGGATTGGTGAAAGTATGATTAATGATATTAGGATAATTAAGTTTCTTTAAAGTATAAGACTAAGTGCGAACTAGATATATACAAGTTAAAATCGTTTGAATGATCATGACTTGTGATTTAAGGATACATACCCGAGAATAATCAATTGAGCATGCATTATACATGACATACACATATATATGTGCATGATTGGATATTAATATGACTGAGCAATTTAGTAATGTGTAAAATGTGTGTGTATTGCATGATTTTATAGACACAAGTGGAAGGCCAGCATCTAAACACTGTCAGTTCATCAAGACAATAGCTATTTGGAGTGTATTGTGAATCAAATTAGATGTTTTCTCACTAGGAATGATTCTTTCTGTTTCAATTTCAGCTATTGAACTGTTACTGATGTGATTGAGATAACTCGAGACATTTATGGTCCGAGAAGTTTAATAACTGAGAATGTATTGGGAGTGTTCTTAATTGAATGTGAATCATGTGCACTCAACAAATTGTTGAATGCCAAACTTAGATCTGATGAAAATGTGAAAGTAACTATGTGTAATGAATGAAAGTTATTGATTGCATAATATGAGAAATGATGCACTTTATCATATTGATAAGCATGATCAGATAAAGGAGTTGTGACCGGAGTGACCAGTGAAAAAGAGCTTTAAGCTTAGAAATGCGCATAAAAAGCCACAGACTCAGTATTTTAATGAACCCAGTATCCACAATAGATACGGGACAGTTATTAATAAGCCCGATATCCACAACAAATACAGGGAAGTAAAAAGGCACTCGGTTACAACAACGTAACAGTGAAAGTGAGTCACATGTGCATTTGCATATATAACTTGATACGTATTATTTGAATGATTGAAATGAATTTTTGACTGTTCTGAAATGAAAATGTCAAATAGTGTATACAATTTGTATTTGTTGAAGCATGATGAAATGTAAAGTGATATTCAATAATTTATTATATGATTTGTCTGTGAAATTGATTATGAATTGCTCTTGTGTTGTGATATAAGTGAGCATATCGAGATGGTTCGTCCACTGAGATCACAAAACTCATCAAAATTGTAAATGTTGATTTTTAAGCACTAAGACGACTTAGCTCCTAAAGCAAACTGGTAGAAGTTAAAAGGCGTGCCGTAAGGATAGTCAAAATAAAATAACTAGACTACTACTGTAGCAATGGTGAGTTTAGGTCGATCCCACAAGGAGTATTCGGTTAGCTTATGAAATGAAATTAATTGATGTTTAGGTAGGGGTGTTTTGAATTTTGGAATAAGAAAATAAAATGAAACCAACTAATAAAAACAAATTAAAGAAAACATGTGAAAAAAGATAAAATTGGGGAATTCGGTAGGGATCCGGTTCTTCAATTCAATCTGGGCCTACACTCTGATTAAGTATAATTTATTAATTTGTTGTTCTTTTATCTCTCTTAGCATTTATCGGTCGTAGATTAACAACAAGCTCTATTAATCCCGATTTTGTCTTAGATCCTAATTAATCATAAAGCGTTCATTAATTAACCCTAGCTATCGAAAAACCTAAAATAAGTTCTCTAAGTTTGTCCAGACAATTGCCTTATGAATCAGAAAAATAGACCAATTTAGGTAATAATCACAAAAGCTCGGATTATTTAATCTAAGTTATGTTATCTCTAATGATTCAGAACCATTAGTCGCTAAAAATGAATTAGGAATATAACAATTACTTATTACATTCAATTTTGGCAATAGGTTTTTATGACAAATGATTCAATAGAGCATTAAAATCATCATCACTCAAATACCCAATCAATCCTCACAATATAAGACAAACAATTTCTAATGAGTGAAAGAAATAACAAAATAATAAAAAAAATGCTTAACCCAGGTTATCGGCGTTGATGTCGCCTTTAAACCAATGTCAGGATGTTTAACCTTCTATGAGTCTCCCAAGAAAATGCTTCAACCCCATAAAAACTACCCCAACTAAAACGCTCTTCATTTTTTCATTGCTTAAGCTCTCTTCTCCTCACTATTCATTGATTTGAGAAATAAAGATTGTTAGACCACTGCCACTATTCACTTCTCTACTCTTCTCTATTTCACGCTCTCTTTGCCGCCACTCTCTTCTACTTTCCAACCCTAGCTGTCTAACTACTATAGCTTGATGTGACAAATTTAATAACATGGACCACGTTACTGTTTATTGAACTTTCAAAACCCTCCAGCTAATTTTGACAACTTATGGAAACATCTGCGTTTTCACAGCTAATTTTGACTCATTTCCTATATGTTCCAAGAATACATAATCATAAACAAAGATGAATGACTTTCAAAAATCATAGCAAGAATTCAACATTCTAATCCCTTACTCGTAATCAATCAATATTCAATACCTTCAAGAACTGAGCAATCTAATGGGAGACTAAAAAAAAATGTGTTTAACTAAAATATATCTATAGGTACACTCAACATCTTTAATGATAATGATGATCTATAACTTTACATATCATTTCATTTCTCCACCACTAAAATTCACATGCAAAATCATGCAATGTTTTAATGTGGGTAAAGTTAAGGTGAGATGTATTTTGGTCAAGTAGCATGAAAGCCATCAAAGGTAGTGAAACAAAAGTAACACTCAATCAAAAACTGGGTACCGTCAGCTGTGACAAATGCTACATTTATATTTCACAACCCCATTCAACTCTCACATACCAACCACATAAAGCATATACCAATTTGAAGAAATCACTAATACAATTTATGCCAACAATACATTGAACTCACAAGAGTGAACCTTCCAAGCCAACATCTACCTTATATTCAATATACTCAAATATCACATTCATTACAACTCTAGGAAAATGCATTAATTATGAATAACTTTGCAAACTCATATGCACTTCTTTCTTGATAAATTTATTTAAACAAAATTTTTTCGTCTTTCTTTCTTTTCCATTTTTATTTTTTTTGGCTTTTATCTTTTCTTTCTTTCTTTTCATTATAAAAATTAAAATTAAAATACACTACATCAATATGGGAATTTCAATGACAAAACATCCTAACATCATAATAAACCCACACATATGGAACACCCCCACACTTAGAATTCTATACATCCATAAACTCAACAATCACAAATGCTACACTAGCTTATCACTTGGGTAAGTATAAAGCAAGTAATATGGTTAGTACACAAAGAAAAAGTATACAGCTCAAAGGGATTTATCAAGGAAAAATCATAGGATAGGTTATTTGGCTAATGAAGTTTATGAAAAACAAAGAATGCTTAATCATATCCGTATTAATGCATGTGAAAAAAATTAGTCTCCAATAGAAATTCAATGCAAAATTGGGATGTGCATGTCATGAAGGTCACCCATTATCAAAAGACAATGAGACTGATATGGATGTTTCAATCTAATAAGGCTTAAAATCTCACCGGCTTTGTCTACCACTAGTCAATATTCTTCTAAAGATAATGCACATCAACCAATCACAAGAGCAAAAGTACATGCCAAAGTTGCTATGAAATTCTCTAGTCAGTTCATTCTCTAAACATGATTAAATAATCCTATAAGTAATAGAAAATGAGCAAATGTTTCTTTGTTTGTATTATTCTTTCTCTCATTTTGATTGAAAACTTAAAAACAAGCAAAATAAGCTAATAAAGAAATACACATGCATAAAAAAATAAATGTGAAAATTTAAAAGCAAAGAAATTTACTTCCCTTGGGTTGCCTCCCAAGAAGCACCTTTATTTAAGGTCACTGGCTTGACTCCTTTTTCTCCTCAAGGGATAAAATTATGATCTTTTAATGGCACATGCAATTCTTCAACATGAGGTTCTTCAGGATAAGGTCTTGGTTGATAATCATTCCCATTTAGCTCCTTCCCTATCCTTAGACTTTCAATCTCGACTAAGTCCATACACTCAGGAAATATTTCGAACATCTCTTCACATTTTTCTCCCTTATTTAGTTCCTTCAATCTGCTATTTAACAGTGAAAAGTTAGTTTCAAAAATAATCACAGAATTAATACTTACCTCTGAGCTAAATGATATGTTCTTTTCAACTTTGAACTCCCTCTTAACTTCTTCTTGACAAGCAATTCGTTAAAGGTTGGCCTCAAAATTCTCAAGCTCCTCTTCACTCTACAAGGTTCACGTCTTAATATCCATCGGGTACTCCTCAGGTTGATATGGTTATGTCTCTTTGCTTTGTGATGCTAAGCAGTTGATAGCTTTCATCAATACATCCGCCTGGCTTGTCAAGTTTTGGATTCTAGAACTTGTTTCTTGATGGAATTACAAAGTGTTAGCAACATACACATTAACTAATTCTTCCAAAGATGTACCTGAGTCTTGATAGGAAGCTTCTGGTATGTACAAGAATTGTTGTGCTTTCTACAAACTATCATAAAAGTAATTCGGCTGATTATCCAATCCATAACAAAAATTACGTTGATCAATCCAAACACTGTTATAGGATTAAGAATATAAATTAAAGAAAAAATTACTCGCATCCACGTCAAATTTAATTTTTTAAATTTTTTTATAAAAACGAAACAAAAAATGAAAAGATTACGAAATAACTGTAAAGAAACCAATTACGAACAAATATATACAAAAAACCAATTAAAATTAATAACAAAAACCAAACACCGCACTCCCTAGCAATAATACCAAAATTGACAAGCGTGTCATAATGCTAGTCAAAATAAAATAACTAGACTACTACTGTAACAGTGGTGAGTCAAGATCGACCCCACAAAAAGTGTTTGGTTAATTTATGAAATGAAATTAATTGATGTTTAGGTAATTGGGGTATGAGGTTTGGATTTTGGAATAAGAAAATAAAATGAAACTAACTAATAAAAACAAATTAAAGAAAACATGCAAAAAATGATAAAATTGGGAAATTCGTTAGGGATCCAGTTCTTTAGTTCAATCTCAGCATACACTCTGATTAAGCATAATTCATTGATTTGTTGTTCTTTTATCTCTCTTAGCAATTATCAGTCATAGATTAACAACAAGCTCTGTTAATCCCAATTTTTCCTTAGATCCTAGTTAATGATAAAACGCTCGTTAATTAACCCTAGCTATCGGGAAACCTAGAATAAGCTCTCTAAGTTTATGCAAAAAAACCCCTTATGAATCAAAAAAATAGACTAATCTAGGTAATAATCATACAAGCTCAGATTATTTAACCTAAGTTATGTTATCTCTAATGATTTGGAGCCAATAGTCACTACAAATGAACCGAGAATATAACGATTATGTATTACATTCGATTCTAACAATGGGTTTTCATGAAAAATGATTCAATAAAGCATTAAAATCATCTTCATTTAAATACCCAATCAATCCATACATGATAACATAATCAATTTCTAATGAGAGAAAGAAACAATAAAATAGTAAAAAAAATGCTTAACTCGGGTCGTCAGCGTCGATGTCACCTCCGAGCTGGTATCAGGACATTTAACCTTCCATGAGTCTCCTAAGAAAATGCTTCAGCCCCATGAAAACTACCCTGATCAAAAACCCCTTCAGTTCTTCACTGCGCAAGCTCTCTTCTCCTCATTATTCATTGATTTGACAAGTAAAGATAGTTGGTCCACCGTCACTATTCACTCCTTGACTCTTCTCTGTTTCACATTCTCTGTCACCACTCTCTTTTGTTTTCTAGCCCGAGCTGCCTAGCTACCATAGTTTGATGTGATGAATTTAATAACGTGGACAATGCTACTGTTAATCTAACTTTCAAAATCCTCCAGCCATTTTTCGTAGACGTTGTCTACGTTTCCTGCTCCACTGCATTATCGTTTCTGCTTCTCTTTATGCTATTATCTTTTCTTCATATTTTGCATGTGTTTTGGTCCATTTATTTCCACCATAAGTACATTCCACATGCTGCACCTTAGCTATTGTATGAACATTAAATTAATGTAATTTCATGTAAATTTTCATTGATAATCATGCAGCTCACGTTCTTTACATTTTTTGCTTTCATTTTTCTTATCTTCTTCTTATATTTTAATTTTCTTCTTCTTACTCCAAGAAAAAAAGTGAGAATTAATTTTCAAAAAATGGACTAAATGTAGTGCTTTCAACTCACTTTGGTTTCTTTTCTTCCAAATTGTACCTAAAATCATATACTAATTAAAGTGAGTATCTTAAGCATTTTTGTATCATTAATCGCTAAGTGTAAATGATTAAATGTAATAATAATTAAACACATATTAGACATCTAGTTCTATCTAGTTTAGAGGTCACGAATGGCTAAAAGGTCTGGTCAGCTGATAATGAGGAATTACATAGAATACTTTTGTATAGCTTCTCATTTCATGCAGAACATGTTGTAAAGAGTAGTAAACTCTCATATGTTTTCGATACTATATATATGGATTATGTAGTGAAATGCTACAATGTAAATTATGATTTATAAATGGAAATGAGGAGTTGATCTTTTGACTACTTACGTTATGTATGATGCCATATTAAGTGAACGTGATTTCTCTAACATGCTACTTTCATAGGCTATATTTCTGAATGTCCTCCAAATTTTCGTGTATGTGCTCTACGGAGGTGGGGTGTTATATCTTTACTGTTTTAAATACTTGCTTTAGTTACAAACTTCTTGATAAAGCAAACATATGTAAGAGGGGATCAATTGTGTGTGACTTAAAAAATTATGCAAGTTGCTTTCAATTTAAGAAGTAATGTCAGGAGCTTTCAATAGTTAAAATATTAAGAGCCTGTTATGCAATAAGATCTTGTTTAAACGAAAGGAGCCTATTAAACAAAATGTCATGTTAAAAACCAATCTAAAATAGAAGGCCCTTGTTAAATTTGAAATGATCTCTTTAAAGTTGAAAATAGAAAGAGTCTGTTAAAAGTTGAAGGAGCCTCTTACTGAAATAAACACATACACAATATAATACGAAAATGTAATAGTTAAGAGAAGAGAGAGAAGGACGCAGTCGATTTATACTGGTTTGGCTTACAACCCAAGACTACGTCCAGTCCCAAGTATCTAACTTGAGTATTTCACTAAAAAAACAAGTTGCAATTTGACGAGCCTCTCCAAGCTCACAAGTTAATATTTTTCAAGGTTCTCCAACCTTCCAAACTAATAGTATTTAGCTAGCCTCTACAAGCTCTCAACAAAAAATAAAGTTTGCTTAATATGAGCTACACTGATCTCTCTAAAAAATATTTTCACTTTCTAAAGAACAAGAGATTTAACAATGATATCACTTTTAAAAGAATTTATGCTATAGCTGTATTTCGAAAGTTTGATCTATGTTCATAAAAGTAGTGGCTTTTCCTTAAGTAGGCATTTCTTTCAACTAGTCGTTGCTTCACTTGCATCCTTAGTCAATTGGATGGATTTAAATCTAAATAACTTCGATGTCATCTTTGCCAAAAATCTTCCGATAATCACACAACTTAATATACAACCTTCATAACTAGTAAGATCCTGTTAGATAAACCGTTAGTAATAAAGTAAGTTTATAAAGAAGGTTCCTGCAAGAAAAGAATAGTATTTCTTTTTATTTCCTTTTAAAAATAAATCCTTTAGTAATAAATCCATTTTGAATCTTGAAATATTATATAGTTATCATCAAAATCATTAAGAATAAAGCTTAAGCTAACACTTCTGGGTCTAACTTCTTATAATTTATAGTTATAATACGACCTTTTCAACTCTTGCTTCAACTTTTATATTCTTCTCATGGGCTTTCTTAATCTCATTTTTAATCTAAAAAGGTATATCCAACTTGTTTCAAAACTTTTCTAAGATCACCTCCCCGAACATAATCACTTAAAAAGCAACTTTTAGGGATTTCTTAAGATCTATCAAAAATATAAAAATATATCTTAATAATGTTGGCACTAATTTATTGAAGCTACTTCTGAGAAATTCTTTTCTAATGTCTTTATATCTTATAGCAATACTAGACTTTGACATATTTGCATCCTAATCATAACCTTCTCAAAGATGGAGACTATATCTTTGATATCCCACTTTGGGGTAAGCATCTCTGCTTTAAGCTTAACTGTTCTCCCTTTATACTTATAGATGTTCTTAGACGTAGTTAATTGGAACCCTTGGTAGAGGCTTAGACATTGAATAGCTAAGTAAACAACAAAAATTAAGATGGCAATTCTATTTTCATTGAAACTACTATGCTTAGAGTAATTCAATTGCAACACATTTATTAAAGTAAAATAACCTTTAAATATGCTTATATAAATCATAACCTAATAAGAAATAAAATTAAGATAATCTTATGATTATACCTAATGTGAAAAAACTAAAAAGAGATAAATAGGCAAAAAAAATCATCCAATAGTGGTAAATCCAATCTTTCCACGCAAATACTTCAAAATCTTAAAATTTTGGATCACTTCTCAATGCTTTCCCTTAATAAAAAAATTACATATACTAAACAAAGACCTAAAATATTCATGTTTATTTATTGCCAAAGGTTTTATGAAGATATCTACAATTTTTTCTTCTCTGTTATAGCATTACAAAGCCATTTTCGTTTCAACATTTAGGTCTTCAATAAAATTTGCCCTTATATTTATATTTGCGATCCTTCTATGACACACATGATTATTTAACAAAGTTATAGTCACATTATTATCATAGTATATCTTTGTAGCTCCACCTTGTTCTTATTCAAGTTCTTCTAACATCCTCCTCAGCCAATTACCCGATATAGTGATGAAATTGATAGCATATACTTAGCTTTTAAAGAGACAATGCAATAGTTGCATGTTTTTTTTTAACTCTATAAAACTACTCAAAACATGGTACTAAATATGTAGCCTAAGGTGCTCCTCTTATCCTCCACACATCTCACCTAGTTAGTATTAGTGTATGCAATTAGCTTGCAATACACCATATGCTCATATTATATTCCCAAATCAAGATTGCTTACTATATAACACAATATTCTTTTTTTAATTCTAAATAGATGCTTCGAATGAAACTATATAAACCTAGAAACTACACCCATTGAATAAGAAATTTTAAACCTAGTATAAGTTAAACAGATGAGTCCTCTTACTAAAATCCTATAATTTTGTTTACTAGCTAGTTTGATGCCATCCCCAAGTTGGAACTTTTAATTCATGTTTATAAGTGCATAAGAAACCTTAAAATTCAAAATATGGAACCTCTTTAGTAAATTCATTAATTGCTCCTTTTAAGAGATGCAAACACCATCCTTAACCCTCTTCACTTCTACATTAAGAAAGCAATATGATAAACTCAAATATTATATTTTAAATTATTTCCTCGTAATTATTTGAATTTGCTAATAAGTAAAGTAGATGAGATTATTTAAATCATATCATCTACATACAAACTAACAAACAGAATATCTTTACTTTCCCTTTTTATATAGAGTGTGTTCTTGTGTATACTCCTTTAAAATCCATTTTAGATGAAATAAAGGTATATCCTCCCACACCGTGCTTTAAAATCTTACTTTAATCTATAGAATGTCTCTATCAACCTATACACTCCTTCTTCTTTACCTTGAACTACAAATCATATTGGTCATGCTACATAGGCTTCCTCTTATAATTCTCCATTTAAAAAAGTTGACTTAACATCAAATTGATATATATACCAAATTTATTTCTCAATAAGACCTAAACATGTTCTTGTAGTTTTAAAGTGTGTAACCAGTGAAAATGTACATTCTTTGTCTGTACTTTATTGTTGAGGATATCCTTTTGCCACCAATTATACTTTGTATTTTTGTATACTTTCCTTTGCATTATACTTAGTCTTACACCCATTTTACCCCTATTACCTTCTTAACTTTTGGTAATTCAACTAGCTCCCATGTGCCATTCTTTTCAATTGCTATTAATTTCTCCTTTATAACCTACCTTCATCTTTCTCCATAGCTTCTTTAAAGGAACTAGGATTGGCCAAATATAAAGCTTGCATTGTCTTA
>JAOQML010000004.1:6903884-6916016 GCA_027568935.1 Erythroxylum urbanii
TGATTTGTATCTTAATGGCCCTTCTTCTTTTGTTAAACTTGGGGAGCTTAAGGGTGTTCTATTACTTGACATAGTAGTTATTTAGATGTTGTAGGTTTTTAAGCAGCAAACCTATTAGAGGTGTCAGGTGGGGTTTAAAGATGATCCCATTAATGGATTGCTCTTCTACAATAGCTAATTCCTCAAATTGAATAACCCCTTTTTCTCTTTTCACCAAATGCATCTTCCTTCCTTATTAAAGATCATATTGCTATAATTATGAATTTTCCATTTCTAAGGTTGTAGAGTTGTATTTAGCCAAAATTATAAATTTTATGGAGTAGCCAAAAAAATTATTTTATGTCTTTTTAATGCAATTTGCTATGAATTTAAGAGTTAATCAGAGTATAACAAACACGCCTAAAAACTTTTCAATGACTTACCCACTACAACAAAGTTAATTTTTGGATACAAAAAAAAATGTAGCTAAATGTCCGAAAAATTTCTCCTATAGTTTTTAGCTGCCTTCCTGTTTCATTGCATGAAAAGTTTTTAGATAATTAATTTTTATCTTGTAAGATGAAACATTACTTTGATGTATTTTTAAGCACTTGGATAACCATTAAATAAAAATTTCATTTTCTTCAGGAGTATTCCTTAATAATCTAAGAAAGTTTGTATGGTAGGTTGGCGAAGCTTTCATGGTCATTTTTCTCGAAGTTCCATATTAGAAACTCAATAGTAGTAATTAAATAATATCTTAAGTGAAATGGTTGTATTGAATAATTCAATCTAGCGTCCATCTAGACTAAACATAAAATAGTGAGTTCCACACCTATTCCATCAAAGACAAAAAAATACAACTATTTTTCTAGATAGTTTACAAAAGATTCTAAGATAATATGACATGAGACTTAGTAGATAAGGTAAATAAATTCCCTATGTTTGGATCCTGAAGAAGGCTCCTTGCATGTGCAAAGACATCACTTGAAATAGAAAAAGATCTTCCCCCAATAGTTGTTCATTGGCAGTAGATAGTTTCATTGGATATTGGAAGGCTTGAAAGTTTGATTCATTACTACCCTCTTCCAACAACTTCTTGGCTCTAACTAAACTAATAGACGGTACATTAACCAATTTCCTAGATGCAGTATGGAACAGTGAATTAAATGAAACCCACTTACTATGATTTTTACTTATAAAACAAATAATATAGAACAATCACCTTAATTTCTTGACAATCCTTTATTAAATCCAAAAACTAAATAAGCTAAATCAAATGGTATAAGGAACCCAAATTTGAACACATGCATACCCAATTGAATGATTTCATCATTATCAAAATGAATAGATAAGGTTTTCATAATCAACGACTGTTTCAAAACTACCGATTTGCCTAATCCTGCACAGACCATTAGGGCATCACCACCACCCCCATTTTAATCTACATTCTCTAAAAGATTCGAGCAACCTTTACACAACACATAGTATATACAATCACACATTCATCTAATAGCTTCTTAACGGAGAATGAGATACAGAGAATAAAGAGAGAGAGTTAAGTTGAATGGGACTAAAAACCTTGAAGAAGAAGATCAACCATTGAATGCAAGTTATGATTAGACTTTAGTGAACAGATTTTTTGAGTAATGATTTGTTCTTCAATAGGGAAGATTTTGCTAGATACCTCCCACCAGGACTCATTTTCGGTGTCAAAACAAATCTACCACATTGACATTTTGTGATGAGTTTATGTTGAAAATTTTATTTTGAAAATGTAACAGAAACAAAAACACCTCATAGATATAAAGCACAAACATGGTAGAGAGCAAAGAAAGATCCAAAATATTCATTACATTGAAAGGTCTAAGTTTTTCATTCTAAAAGCTTTGGGTAGGAATCAACTATTGCATTAACAAAAATAAAAATTTTATGAAGAAACTATATAAATTGCATTAAGTTAAAATAACACCAATACCTAAAAAGAAAAAAAAACTCATTCTATGAGGATTTATTTAAAAAACATGGCTAACAAGATCCTACAACCAATTTTCAAAAAATTCTAAATATATTAATTAAAGAATTTAAGGGAACAAAGTCACAAACCTAGTGAAAATATTTTATAAAAAAAGGTTTTTATTGTTAGCTTTTTTTTCTTTTTATACTGTCACCAGAAGAAAAAGAAGGTCTTTCAATTATTCAATAATTTCAGATCCTCCAAGATTACAACTTCCAAATACTCTATCCACTCTCAAAATGTAAATCATACAATTAATACTCTTGCAATTAAGTGATTAGTTAAGAAAAGGACAATAAAGGATAAAAGGAACATTTTTAAGGCATAAATATATGGACTCCATAAGGCAACAAGAAAATTATAAAACTATACGAAGATGGCAAGAAAATTGAGGCTAAAATTAATTCCCATTAGAGAATTTGATTCGGGCAACTAAAAAGTTTTGAATTTAGTGATAATAAAATCAAAACCTACAATTACATTAATGAAGTGAATGAGATTACTCACAATTTTAGGATTGGGATTAATGAATGAGATTACTCACAAATTTAGGTTTAGGATCAAGTATCTTATCTATCAATGCCTTTGCCCCAGGGGAAACCCAAAATGGAGAAATATACTTTACACAGTTTATCTAGAATCCAATAAAAAGAAACATTAGAAATTCCAAAAATTACTTATGAGACTATAAACGCTTGCAATATAAAAATTTTTACCAAATAAGAAATAGTTTCTCATTGGATTGATAAAGGAAAGAGGAAAGTCTTTTGGGGCCCTTTTTCAATCACACAATAATACAAAGGTTACTGGTAAGTTTTCAATAAAAATATCCCAAAACTCAATGTGTAGTGTAGATGAGGGAAAGGATATCAGTACCCAGAAAAGGCAAACGAGTGCCCTTTCTAATACTTATAAAGCAACCTACATAATGAGAAATATTAACTAATAGAAACAATATGTAGAAGACACAAATATGGAATAGCCTCAAGTATGTTTGCTTGTGATATTGTAAGTATGGTGAACACCCGTAAAATGAAATCAATTCAAGTATGGTGAACCTATAAAATGGAATCAAATCAGGACAAATTGTCAATTACCATTGCATAATGAGTAGAAAATTTGACACAAGAAAAAAGCAAAATACTGATCATGCACTGGTTTATTTTAGTCACCTGGGAAAACTACTAGAGACTAGAAGATATAAGAAAGTTACAATTTCATCAAAAAGTTCGCTTCGAGTAACAAACTCAAGAACAATAATATCTCTAAATTACTTAATTACTACAATGTGACAAGATTCAAAGTATATTTATGATTGTTGTGATAAAATCATCTAACAAATGGAAAAGAAAATCCATATAACATGTCTCGAAATTTAGCTATAGAAAAATGGGAAATGTACAATTTGTACATATATTTTTGCTAAAAATTAAGTTTCAAATAGAGTACACTTCTTGGTTTGTGTCTTTTTTGCCAATACATACTTGACACATTGCCTTGTCCCACTCCCTCACACACAAGAAGATGTTTTGTGTGGTGGGAAAAGACAAACAAATAGTTATCCACATCACTAAGAGAATTAGCAAACATTCTTTTACAGATGAAATATTCTAAAATCATCCATTCAACACAACTAATTCACAGCAGACCCAAAGAAACAAATACCTCAAAAAATAAAATTACAAGAATAAATGATAATATGGCCATCTTTATAGTTTACTTGAAGTGATAGTACGAATAAGCAATAAAAAGACCAAGTTCTAGAGAGAATTATTCTATTCATGCTAAAAGATTAGACGAACAAAAAAATTTAGAGTTCTAGATGTGTTAATGAGTTAAAGGCATTAAAAAATCCAACCAGAGAGGTATTGCAGATATCAAAGCATCAAAGGCATATAAAGAACAATCAATGAATATGTAGAACTCATAAACAAAGACGACTCCATCCTTTGTTAAATTGGCAAATGGAACTCTTAACTAATACAGAGAAGAATAACAAAGATATAGCCTTTCATCTACAAACAAGAGGGAGGTTAGAAGTAAATCAAACTATCAAACATACCAAAGAACTATATGAATAACTAAGTGAAGAAGTTTAAGTTACGAGAAACATTATATGCCATAGCAGGTGGAAGAGGCTATATGGTGGTGTCGATGTTAGATACTCTTTGAAGAAAATGCATATATGAAGTAGTAAACTAGTTAATTAACTACTAAGTACATTAAAAAAATTAAAGGACAAAACATAATAAGAATAATCTTCTTAGAGAAACTAAATAGGAAGAAGGAAAAGAAGATGCAATGGGAATTGAAACATTTTTCAAGAAGATATAATGGGAACTGATACATTTTTTAACAAGGATAGTAAGCAACATATGATCAAAATGTAAGAATGGCTTATGTATTACTCGAGTATTCTGTATGAATTATGTAGCACATAAATTGTAAATTGCCATAAAAGATAGAACTATAATTTAGCAAAATGTGTTTGTAATTGTTTAATCAGCGAAGTCCAAAACTTTTGAATCAGCTATGTATATAGAACCTTGGCAACAATTTAAGTAATGAGATATCAAACAAATTCAAGAAGCAAAAATGCAAAGCATACTTATGTCTCTCCAAATACTTCCCCTTTAATACTCGTACCAAGGAACTCATTGAACTACAACATCAGACATAAACCCATCCTTATCTAGTAAACAACAACTATAATAAGATCTTAAAATTTAAAGGGATAACATTAAACACACTATATCTCATCATAGCCAGTAAACTATATGTGCTAACAAAATAAACTATGTGATAAGTGTTCAATTCTTATCAAATGTTTACAATTTTAGTTCTATAACTTTATATCAAATTTACCCAGAACTTAGAGGAAGCCTAAAACATATCCAAATGATGCACTATCCTTATGACAGTGTTTTAGTGAAGAACACACTACGACAAAAAACCCTCTTATAGATGAAGATGAAGATGGACGAACACTAGTGGTGAAAACAAACAAACACACTAGATGAAGACAAAGACGAATGAGAAGACAAAGACGAAGATGAAGACGATTGGATGGACAAAGATGAAGATGAAAGAACACCCTAAACGAAGATAAAGATGGACAAAAACATTACATGAAGAGAAAGACAGGCGAACACTGTAACTAGTAAAAGTCGAAGATAAAGACAAAGATAACTTAATCAAATAAAGAATACTTTTTAATTAGGTTATTAATATAAAAAAAACAACATCGTTTTAATTGATAACAAATGTCATTTTTATTGTCTTTTATTCTTATTCTTTTGGATACAAAAATATTTTCGTAGCCAAATATTTTTAACTACAAAATCTATTTAGTAGCTAAAACACACAGGTTCCATAATATGAGCTCCAAAAATAGATATTTTAATTAAAAACATAAATGTTTATAATCTATAATATTAGCTACGAAATAGATTTCGTAGTTAAAAACAAAAATTTTGTTACGAAAATATATTCATGTTAAATTTTTTTAACTATGAAATCTATTTTCATAGCTGATATTATGGAATATGTGTTTTAACTATGAAAATTATTTCATAGCTAAAAACATTTTGGTACGAATACTGTGTAAAACCTCACCAATAGTTTTTAAAAAGTCATGCACCATTTAACACCAACATTTTTATTATAGTAGGCTATGATTTTGGAAAATTGTAGCCAAAGGGTAACTTTTAGCTATGATTTTCAAATCATAGCAAAAAAAAAAGTAGCCAAAGGGCTACTTTTTTGTAATGACTTTAGTCTTCTATCTATCCAAACTTCATATGGTGTCTAATTTGGAAATGCCCTCATGAGTGAAATGTTAAACAGGTAAAACATTATAGTAATAATTCTCCCTAAAATTATATTTATAATCCTTTTTCTCAGTGCATACTTTGCACCATTTCTACTAAAGTCTGGTTCTTACTAAAGTCCGGTTCTTACATTCAGTCACTTATTTTGCTTTAGTTTATAAGGAGTGGTGAGTTCTTTGTGAATCATATGTTCTTCATAAAATGAGCTAAACATTTACAAATCAAATTCTTCTTCCCGATATGCTCTTAATGTTTTAAAATGCTTTCCTTTTTCCTATTCTCTTTCAGTTTGGCAGCTTCGTTGAGATCTATATGTTCTTCTTTAATAAGCATCTACAAATATTTTGAATTAAATAATGCCCTCATCTTTACGCTATAAAAATATTACTTATCTCTATTAAATACTAAGATGAGCGATTGTGAAACTAAAAAATTGCTTGGAACCATCTTTAAAAGAAAAACTCTCGTCTATCATGTTTTCCTCTTTCGCTTACTTAGTCAAAGAGGAACCTAGTTTTGATAACACTTCATCAAAAAATAAAGCAAGCAAAAGGAATTTAAGATGAAAATTCTATTTGCACGAAAATTCAGATGCTTAAAGTTATTCAACTTCTATAAATTATTGAAGCAAAACAACATTTAAATAGGCTTCTACAAAGCAAAACATAATAAGAAACAAACTTTAACTAATTTTATGATTATGCTTAGCATACTAAAACTAAAAACATAAAAGATAGTAACAAATCATATAAGAGTGGCAGACCTAATCTTTCCATGTTGACAACCTGAAACTCCTAAAATCTTAAATCACTTCTTAATAATAAAGAGGTTCATATTCTTTCCTTGCTTATTCCTCATCTGAGCTGACTTAAATAACATAACCAACAATAATATCTTATTAGGTATAGAGCCTCTTATTACATAACTTTCTTTATCAACTTCTTCAAAGAATCCTTTGTATTACAAGTAGTCATCTACCTCAAACTAAAGGCATATAGTCAAAGAACCTACAAACATGTTGATCCACAAAACCAACCTCTAATAAGACATCCTCCTTCAGTAAGATCTCCTTTAGAGAAGGGGATTCTTCAATTCTAGTAATATTTTTACATAAGAGAATATAAAAGCATATAAATCTTTTTCTTTTGTTAAAGCTTAGATTTACTTCCCATTAAAAATGACTAAAACCCCACTTACTCTTATCCTCTAGATATAAAAATAATAAACAGTTCTTTGACCTACATGTGCCTTTAGTAGTTTGTTAAGATTCATTCCATTTATGGTGTTTAAACTTTATAAGCTTAAAAGTTTCTCCAAGAGACAAATTTAATGTATCAACCTAAACAGGACTATAAATAGTTTAATGTCCCATTATTCCAATACATAATAACATAAGGTGTTTAATAAAAGCCTCATCCTACATCTAAAATTATAGTAACAGAAATTATTTTTATTATCTTGAAAATGAAAGCTCTCTTAGATAGGAGAGAGACCTCCTAATGCTAATATATAAGGGAATGATGAAACTTAACATACTTTTCAAAATCACATACCATAACCCTTCCTATATAGCCTTCAGCCTCAAACTTTGTCATTGTTATAACATTAGGAATGATGACCTAACTACAACTACCCTCTATTAGCCAATTCAACGTATATTCAACAGTAATATACGTTAGAATAACATATTTACTAAATGTTGAAAACAAAATACCTCCAACCATTGATGTTTTCACTTTTATTTTTAAAATTCTTCCAAGCTCTGAATTCCCAATTTGATGATGTATAATTTCAAAACAGAAAAGAAGCTTTGGGACCTAAAATTTGCTTAATAAGTCTTTCTTTTTTTAAATACCAATTTGCAGCCTATGGGTTTTTCCCCTTTATGTAACTCAACAAGATCGCAAACATTGCTATTCTTTATGGAATTCGTCTCTTCCTTCATGACATTGTACTATAAATTTGATTCTTTACCACTTATGGCATGTGAAAAGGTTTCAGGATCATTCTTGACTCCTATATTATAGTCAGATTCTTTTAGATATACAACATAATCACTAGTAATAGTTTATTTCCTTGTTCTAAAAGATCCTTAATATTGCACCAACATCTGCTTGTGGAATCTGTTTTTAAATGGTTACTGTTTGCTTTGAGGTAATACCTAAATAACTAGATCTAGTAAATTGTCAAAAACTTGTGGAATTCCTTGATTGCCATTTATGTTGACCGTAGGTTGTTAAACTTCAACAATTGGTTGCACAATGTCTATTTGAACCTAAAAAGTGTTGTGAATAACAATCACCTTACTGTTTGAGGTAGAAGGTTGAGCATATATATGATCATTATTAAAAAATATATCTTGAAATAGATCCCTCCCACAAATCAATTCATTCTCAATAAATTTTGCATTTCTTGATTCCACAATTCTAGTGTGATGTGATAGATAATAGAACTTATATCCTTTAGACCTTTGGGCATATCTAATGAAATACCCACTTATGGTCCTTAGGTCTAATTTCTTCTCATGTGGATTATAAATTCTTATTTCAAACAGATATCTACAAATGCATATATATTGCAAACTCGACTTCCAACCTTTAAATAACTCAAATAGTGTCTTTGGAAGGACGTTGGATGGTACCTGATTATATATATATAATGTCGTCTTAAGAGCTTCAGTCCCTAAGGACTTAGGAAGTTTGGAGCTACTTAGCATACTCCGTAAAATGTCCAATAATAATCGATTTCTTCTTTTTACCACACCATTCTAGTTTGCATATCCATTTTCTTGAAGATACCTCACAAATGGACCAGGGGCTTGTCCACCCTTAATATATCTACCATAATATTCCTCATCTCTATCAGACCTCACGATCATAATTTGCTTACCGCATTTTTTCTCTATTTTAGCTTTGAATATTTTGAAAGCATCTGGTGCTTCATTCTTGTTATGAAGTAAGTAGGATATATATATATCATGAGTAATCATCTATAGATGAGATGGAGTATTTCTGACCATACGAATCCATATCTAGACTACAAATATCCATATGTATGATCTCTAATATGTCTGAACTTCTCTTGGCACCTTTTCTTTAAGTTTTTGGTCTGCTTTCCCTTTATACAGTCCTCCATCATTCACCAATCTTTTAATCCTTTCTATGGAGACATGTTCTAATTTTTGGTTCCATAATATAGAGGCGTTTTCATTCATAACACAACATTTTATTCCAATATGAACATTTGTTACACTATAAAAATATTATCTTTTAAATTGAAATGGAAAAGACCTTCAACTAGTGTATCATTCCCAACAAATTCATATTTGTAATTTAACTTAAAAGATTCATTTGAAAAATGAAAGGAATATCCAAAAGGTATAGGTCTTCAAACTAAAATCAATTTCCTACAGAAATTGGAAATATAAATGTCTTTTCTAATTTTAAAACAAAACCAGTACATAAAATTAAATTGCAATCCCCAATAGCCTCCACACATGAACGTATCTTATTTCTAGATAAGGTATACTACTCACTTCCCACTAGCTTCCTTGGGTTTTGCAAATCTTACAACTCATTTGTAATATGGATTGTACAACTAAAATCAATACACCATATGTCATCATAAACTTTATCCATATTAGATTCAAAACAAACTAGTGAGATTATATTATCTTTCTTTTCAAGTCATTCTTTATGTTGGGCACAATCCTTCTTCATATTTCCTTTTTTCTTACAAAAGAAGCAATTAAATTCCTTCTTAATGTCAGCTTAGCCAAATATTTGACCTTCTTCCCTTATGGTAGTTTGCTTTTTCTTCTTTCCTTGAATAACCATATGTTCACTCTATGAACTCTCTCCTTGTTCCATCGACAATCTCCCTCATTAATTTATTTATTGACCCCTTATCCTTATGTGTATTATAAGAGATTTTAAAGGGTTCATATGGTGGTGAAAGGGTGTTCAAAATGTAATGCACGAGAAAAGAATCAAACATCTTAACCTCAAGTTTATTTAATTAAATTGCAATGTCCCTCATTTTCGTTTATTTAATTAAATTGCAATGTCCCTCATTTTCATGATGTGCTCATGCACACTTTGGACACCGATGAGCTTTGTAAATGAAAACTTCATAATTAGAGTACTTGCAAGTGCTTTATCTAAAGTTTTGAATTGCTCATCAATAGTCTTCAGTAGAATACAGACATTGTCATGCTGTTATACAAAACCACGAATGCCAGCAGAAATTTTAGTTTTTATGAACATCACACTTAAGCAAATAGATTGCCCTCAACGTTCATAAAGAGCAATTTCAGTTGTAGTATTGGCCTTAATTGCCTTAGGTGTTTCATCCTTCCAAATAAAATAATCAATGTCCATCCACCCTAGATTAATAAGAATTCTCTCCTAAATCTTATAGTTTTCACAACTTGTATCTATCAAAGAAACTAACAGTTTAAATAGTTGCATAGTTTAAACATATATGCTACGTATCAATAAATTGAGGTGAATAAACTATATATATGTTGTACCAATGTAAACATATCTTAAAAGACATAAATCAAATGACATAAAAATTGCCAGTGGGCTAAATTTTTAATTCAAATAGATTTATGCTAAACTTTATGATAAAACTATCAAATTATATTTCAATTTCTAATACTTGTGGGAAATTTGAAAAAATAATTTGATATTTCATCCTAATTAATTATTCAAATATAATAAAATTTTCTATAAGATAAAATATATTATACTAAATAATTAACTATAATTAAATGTCTCAACTCTATATGTGATTAATTATATAAATATAATTTTATATAATTAGGGTTGTTGTGGCTAAGCCCTAATAATTAGTCACTAAAACATTTTATTTACAATGCAAAATATAGACATAGTGATAATCTACCTCATATTGAACGTTTATATAAATATAATTTCAACGTATAATAAATCAGAATATAAGTTTCAGTTCAGTTGGCTAAGGCTCACCATGTGCAAGTTCAAGCCTCAGCCACTACATTGGAATTTTGTTTTTAATCAACAAAAAAACAATTTCGTATGGTGAGAGGTCTTTTTCAACCTCTAGATGGGTCATATTGACTCAGTTCGTGATCGGTTAGATACCAAACAAAAACAAATTAGAGAAACATCACAAAAACTAATTTCTGTAAGGGTAGAAACACTTCCAAAACACTTAATTGAATATTTCTACTTTTAATCGAAAGAAAAACCTTCAAAAACAACTTTAAATGAAAATTTTTTGAATCTGAAATTTTTTCAGAATTTAAAATTCTCCAAAAACTAAAACAAGGAAGAGGTTATAAGGCTCTGACATCAAATGTTAGCAAATTTAACATATATTTAATAGTAATATACGTTAAAATAAGATATAAACTAAATGTGGAAGAAAGTGAAACACCTCCAACCATTGATGTTTTTGCTTGAAAAGTTTTCATTTTTATATTTTTATTTAGATTTTTTTCTTTTTTCTTTCTTATGATTACATATCCATTTATAATTTTATAATATATTCATGACTTATTGCATGTAAGTGTTGTTGTTTTCAATATAACTCGAGCTATAGGAACATTATATGTGTAGCGCCCACCCTACCGAAGGGTAGACACCGGGACACCCGAAGGTCATTTCGGCGCAATACCTAGGATAAGGGCACTCTACGTTCGAACACTATACTAACTTCACGTGGCATCATATCATTATTCATTATAAAGCATCGTATGGAAAATCACAATATTCACTACAAGAAAAAAGTGAATTACATACGGCAATTACCGACGGAAAAAGCCAATATACCGTCGGTAAATATCATTACCGACGGAATAAACCGACGGAAGAAAACGTCGGTGATTCGGCCGTAGCTAAATTCACCGACGGACCTTTTCTTACCGTCGGTAAAATTACCGACCGAAGAGTCTATCCGTCGGTAATATCAACGGAAACGTTTCCGACCGTCCAATATATTCCGTCGCTAACTTTACCGACAGGTACAGTATACCCGTATGTAAATTTGTCATCTTACAGTCGGCAAAAGTGCCGACGGTAAGATAGTCCGTCGCTACAGAACTCACTATTACCGACGGAAAATAATATATTCCGTCGGTAAGGTTGAGATATTTAGCGACGGAACTTTTGTATATGTCCGTCGGTAAAATTTTGTTTTATATTTTTTAAAATTAAATATTTACATTATATTTAAATTAAAATCATCTTATAATTTTATTAATAATATATATTTAATAAGATATAAATAATAATAAAAAATTTAATTAATGAATTGAAATTA
>JAOQML010000004.1:6944527-6963407 GCA_027568935.1 Erythroxylum urbanii
TAAATGATTAATTATTACTACTGTTTACCACTTAAAATTATGTTGTGTGTTTTTTTCAATAATACATTGTAAACATTAAAAACAAATCTCCAATAAAACATATCTTAACTATGATCGATTATAAAAATGTTAGTTTAAAATTTTTAGAAAATGTCAACCATTTGCGATGATTTACAAATTTCATCACCAAATATAGTCCTTTTGGTGATGCTTAAAGATATCGTCACTAAATGACAACTTTTTACGACAATATTAAAATTGTAGCAAAAAATCAAACGTCTTTTTACTGTCGATTTCGCATAATCGTCGCCCATTGTGACTCTTTGGTGATGATTTCTCGGATTAGTCACCAAATGTTTGACAAACTATGGTGATGATTTATAGAAAGCATCACCATAAGTATATTTAGAGATGAATATTTGAAATCATCACCAATTGTGCATCATTTTGTGACAATTTTTTTTTATCGTCACTAAATGTTCAGCATTTTGCGACGATTTCTGTTATTCATCGCAAAATGTTTTCCCTTTTGTCATGCTTTTTTTTTTGGTCACTAAACTCTTACTTTTAGTGACAATTTTTTAAAATCGTCGGGAATTTTGACTTTTGGAGATGATTTTTTTAACGTCGCAAAAGAAAACATCACTAAATGTACTATTTGTTGTAGTGCAAGATTGGAAGCCCTTGCATATGGGTTGTATAGAATTCTCTACTTTGGTGATTATACTCTTCATAGGTTAGATTATAGTCTCTTTTGATACCTTAAAAATGTTAATAAAGTCTAAACAATGCTTAAAATTATCTATGGTAACTAATTTTGTCAAAATATTAGTTGCATTCTCCAAAGTATGAACCTTTTTCATCAAAATTTGGCTAAATGCAATCAACCCTCTAATCTTGTGAAACCTCACATCTTTGTGCTTAATGTCCAAACAATCAACTCTCTAATCTTGTGAAACCTCACATCTTTATGCTTAGTTGTTATATGATACACTTGATTCTTTTCCAAATAAATGACATTTTAACTTTAGAGTATATTTAGACTCCACCTTAGTTGAAACCCACTTCTTTCACTAGTTTTGTAAGTCATTATGCTTACATAGAAACTTTAGTTACTATCATATGCTCTACTTCAATTGTAAACAATATAACTATAGACTGTAACATTGATTTTTAACAAATAAGTCTTCCTAAAAGACTAGAGATATATCATATAGTACACTTCTTTTAATCCAAATCTTTTATATAGATTGAATTCACACATCCCATAATTAAAGGGTCACCTATCTTACTTTTTAATATAATCTCATGGTTTGATGTTCCTTTTAAATATATGAATATCCACTTGGCTACTTTTTAATATGGTCTTTCAAGTTTTGACATATTGTTACTAACTTGATTAATAATGTTAGCCAGATTTGGCTTAATATAAATTATTACAGATATTAAATATCTAATAGTGCTAGCATATGGTACCTTAGATGTATCATTAACTTCTGCATTTGGTTTTAGCACTGATTTAAAAAAACCTTTAATGGATTTACCAATAAAGTACTCACGGGTTGAACCATGCTCATTCCAAATTTTTCCAATAACTTTTTATTATAGATACTTTGAGATAACCACAATTTCTAGACCTTTTATCCCTTCAAATCTTCATTCGTAGTAATTTATTGTTAGCATATAAATACTTCATCTCAAATTCCTTTCCTAACAAGATCTTTAGTTTGTTTATATCATACTCTTTACAACAATCAACATATCATTCCCATATAGTAGCCAAAAAAAAAAGAGAATAATATATCATCAAGACTTTTAACATATATACAACAATCATGCTCAAATCTTATGTATCCAATTTGAATTATATAAGAGTGAAACCTTTTATATCATTATTTTGGAGAATGTTTCAACATATAAAGTGATTTCTTTGATTTACACACTAGATCTAGGTTGACATGACACTTTGGATTGCTCTGTATAAATTTACTCCTTCAAGTCACCATGAACAAAAGTTATCTTTCCATTCATGTGCTCTAAGTGCATAACTAAATTGTCATCAAAATCCTAATATAAGTAGGAAAAAGATATTATCATAATCAATAATCTTCCATTGTATGTACCTTTTTTCTATTAATTGAGTCTTGAATTTTTCCTTCTTCTTTGTTTTGCTACTGATAGCCTTCTCTTATATACCCATTTACACCTTATATGTCTTTTTCCTTTAAAAAGATACACCAACTTTTATATTCAATTCTTATTTGAAAAACTCTACCTACTCCATCATAGATATTATCCACCTATCTTTCTCTAGATTGTTTATAGCCTTTTGAAAGGTAGTTGGATCATTATTCTTATCAATTTTATTTGGTGGCCTAATTGTGCATCTTATTTTATTTGTGGCTATACTAGGTTGATTACCTTATCCTGACATTAATATATTTCTTAAACAAGAGTTTTGGCTTCTTTTAAGTATATTTCTAGCTAATCTAATTCTATTTATACCTCTTTCATACTATCCTCTGCTAATTGATATGTGCTTAATTGATTGTTTAATTATTTCAGAACACTTAGCGATTAATGACATTAAATTGTTTAAGATACTTACTTTGACTCATATGTGATTTTAGGCACAATTCGGAAGCAAAGATGCTAAAGTAAGTCTAAAACATAATATTTGGGTCATTTTCTGAAGATTTACATTCTACTTGTTTTCTTGGAGCATGAAGAAGATTAGAGGAAATAAAGACTAGAGGAAGACAAGAAATGAAAACACAAAGAAAATGAATTAAAGTTGCTCACAGCTATGCACGTCCCATACAAGAACATGATTTTAAATTTAATGGTAAACATTTGGATTAATTGTTTCAGCAGTAGATGAAGGACCCAAAACAGTAGTGCAGAAGTAAGGAGCAACTAGGAGCTAAATGCAGTGCAGCAGGTGAAGCATGGAGAGAAAACAAAACAGTAGCAAATAAACACATCAAGGCTGAAATGAGGCAGCAGTAGACGTTTGGTCTGCATTCAACATAGACGTAAGGAGTGTTTTAAATGGAAACGCACGGTAACGAAGAAGGCGTGAACAGTACCAGTGGACCAGAAATTAAATCACAAAATAGAGAGAATAGTGCATGCCAAAATGCAGTCACGTAAAATTAAACACAAACGCAGTAGCTGGAATGAAGTACGCAAAATTCAGGAGAAAACAATAATGCAAAGACAGGGTTTTTAAATGAGTGAACAGTGAAAGTGGACCAGGAATTAAATGAGAAATAAGGGTGGAGGCATTGTTTTTCTCATCATTCTTTCACAACCGAAGTAGCTAAACGATGGTTGGTACTTGGAGCATAAAATTGGAGATGGAAGGCTAGCTTCCAAACACCAATTCAATGGGAATATCGACTCCAAGTCACAGTTAAACTATTTTCATCATTTTAAGGTTATAATTTCTTTTCAGATTGTTGTGTTGTTGGTGTTGATTTGATCGGGTTTTGGGATGAATGATCTTAATACATTATTTTGATTATTCTATTTCAAACCTATTGCTAAAACATTGAATATAATCTGTAGTCGTTATTTTTTATGTTTGTGGTAGCATCTAATGATCCCATATCGTTAGGAACAACATAACTTAGGTTAGATAACTCGAACGTGTGAGGTTATTACTTATATTGATCATTTTCCTCATCGTAATACGGCTGCCAAATTAAACCTAGGGATCGTATCCTAGGTTATTCAGTAGTTAGGTTTAATTAATAATCATATCTTGATTAAACAAAACTAAGGGAAAACTGAGATTAGGAGAGCATTTTATTAGCCTTAGATCAATAGTTTGAAAAGAGTTGTAAAGACGTTAGGATGATAAAATATGGTTGATCATGTTTAGGAGTTGTAAAGTTGTTAGGATGATAAAATATGCTTGATCATGTTTAGGCTGAGATTGAAACTAGAACAGGACTTTACATATATTTGATAGTTTAATCATTTTCAATCGCTTGTTTTAATTTATTTTCAATAGTTTGCTTTTATTTTATTTTCTAAATTGCTAAAAGTCCAAAAAATACCCTTTTATATTTTCCTTGCATCAATTAATTTCGTTATGAAAATTAACCGAACATTTCCTTTAGATTCGATCCCAAGTCACCATAACTACAAATTTTAGTGTGCAGAGTCAGGTAAATTTTACAGTGCACTTAACACACGCTATCACTAATTATGACACATCTATATATATTTGCTTTAATATATGTTACTCATCAAACACTGCATCCCTACTTATCACTTTTTTTATGTCACGTCTTAATACTTATATCCCTTCACACTTTTAAGCTAATCAATGAGGTTACATTTCTTCAATATCTAATCAAGCTTGAAACTCTCATGACTAGAGACATGATTATGTAGGACATCTAAAGGTTTTTATATTTAAAAGATCTACCTTACTTCTCAACTATGCTTCCTCATTCACTCTCCCATCTAATGATGTTCAAGGTGATTTGTTGATGAGATAACAACTCATACTCATTCCTTTCATCCAAAACAATTATAGGGATCCCTATATTCAATCTCAATTATGAATTTTGTGCATCCTTTCTATAATACCATTTTGCTATGGTACTTCTTGAACTATGTTGTTTATCTAAATCTTATGCTCCTTATTTTATAATTTTGACTCCATATTCTACTATCTCATTTTCCATACTAAGGGTTAGGACATAGGGTCCTAGACCACTGTACATGATAGATAGTATTGATTAAATTATAAGATGCATTGCATTTATATACATATCACTAGCATAAGCACACACACACGTGAATTTTGATTTTTGTACACATTGCAAATATCGCATATGCACTCAATTAACATATTCCAGGGCATGAAAGATTTAAAATGATCATAATGTGAATTGTGAATTTTATGTCTTGAATTTCGGTATGATGGTTCCAATTATCAATTCGGAGTTTATTTGATATAATTGAGAGATTTATAAAATTATGTGTATTTTTGGACTAAAAAAATGCCAAGTGACATTGACTCATGGTAATAGAAATAAGTGACACATGGCCATATAAATAATTGATAAGTGGCATTAGGATTTATTGACAAGTGACATAGAAAATTAGGTGACAAATGGACTGAAAATTGAGAGACAAATGGACTAGTTATTACAAGAGCAATTGGGGACCACAAAAAGATGACAAGTGTTAAGTGACAAGTGTCACAACACTTGCCACTCACCACTCATCACTCACAACTCTCTCATTTGAAAGAGCAACTTTTTATTGTCTTTCATTTTGTTTCTATAAGCTTATCTTCTTCATTTTCTCTTTTCTACACTCACGACCATCTCACTCTCACCCTCACCATGTTGATTTCTATCAAACTCGTAAACTTGCCACTACATAACTGTTGTTATCTCCTTCATCTTGTCACTAAAAATCTAATTTTTCCTTCTTGAAACATGATGATCGTGTAATTTATGGAGAGCTAGGTTGACCCACAATCTTAAGTTTTTATCGACATCTTTCATCTTATCACTACAACAACTTGTTGTCTTCTTCATGTTGATGAAAACCCAGTATATTTTACCTTAAATTTGTGAAGATCGTGTATGTTTAGAGCTAGGGCTACTTGATGATTTGAAAAGGGTTTTGAGCTAAAACAAGTAAGTATATTATGGTTACACATGGTTTGTTTAAATGAAACATATATGATGATAGTTTAGAGATGGAATGATCATGATAATGGAGTTAAATATATGCTGAAAAGAAGAAATGGCTATATTCATGTCCTCTTTTTATGTATATGATGAGTAATAAATTATGAATTTTTATAGGGATGTTTTTGAGATGGATTGATAGTGTAAATGGTGTATGAAAGTGTGCAAAAATGTTAATAAATGAATGGATATAAATATGTTCTATTTTTGGATGTATAAAAACATGGATAAGTGGTTTTTATAGAGATGAATTATATTGAGTTTTGAACCTAAAAAAAAGGCTATTGTAGTCTTCTTGAAATGACAAGAAGTAGGATTTCATGTATGATGGTATAAAGTGAATTATAATGAATCAATTGAGTAGAGTTTTGTAAGTTTTAATGTAACTAATATGGTAGTTAGATTAGCATGAATTGAGGTTTCATAAATGGATATAAATTCTAGAAAATTTAAAGTGTTACTGATGTTTCTAAGTTGATACATTCATGCAGAATTAAGGGAAACAATGTAGTGTACGGTTGTGGTCTTCAATGCATGATCGTGGCCTAGTTATTTAGGTTTTGTCATGATCGTG
This sequence comes from Erythroxylum urbanii, assembly GCA_027568935.1. NCBI lineage: Eukaryota > Viridiplantae > Streptophyta > Magnoliopsida > Malpighiales > Erythroxylaceae > Erythroxylum > Erythroxylum urbanii. The sequence goes on from JAOQML010000004.1 coordinate 6,950,822, forward strand.
GCATAGTCCCCATAGTTGTGGCCTGTTACACAATCTTCTGTCACGATCGTGGGAAGGTCCACCATGATCGTGGGCCAGGCTCTGAAAGGTTAATTTCAATTTTGTGTAATTGTTGAACCAACAAAGGATAAGTCACTCTACATTGGTGTATTTGGACTTAGTAAGGCATGAAATGAACGTAGTACAATACTAGAATAACATTGATGAATATATGATTGATGAGCTTAGATTAATCAAGTCCTTTAAGGTGTAAACCTAAATACAAGCTAGACATATACAAGTATTAATGGTTTGAATGATCAAGACTTATGATTAAAGGCACATAACTGGGAAAAGTCATTGAGCATGCATTGAACATAACACACACAAACACACACACACACACACACACACACACACACACACACATATGTATGTATGATTAAGTATTAATATGATTGAGCAATTTAGTAATGTGCAAATGTGTGTATTGCATGATTTTAAAGGCATAAACAGAACGATAGCATCTAGACCGTACATCATGAATAAATGTTATTGATGGTATATTCTGTTAATTGATGCATCACATTGAAATGCCTGATTAGATAAAGGATGTTGTGACCGGAGTGGTCAGTGAAAAGAGCTTAAAGCTCAAAAACATGTATAAAGAGCCACAGGCTTAGTATTAAAATGATTCCGGTATCCATAATAGATACGGGACAGTTATAAATGAGCCCAGTATCCACTACAGATATGGGACAGTTAAAAAGGCATCCAGTCACAACAAAGTAACAACGAAAGTGAGTCATATGTTCATTGTATATACAAATTGATATGTATGATCTCAATGTTTGAAATGAACTTTTCTGAAATAAAATGTGACGTGATATTCAATATGTGTGATGTGATTTGATTGTAAAATTGAATATGCATAATTAGATAAAGGATGTTATGACCAGAGTGGCCAGTGAAAAGAGCTTAAAGCTTAGAAACGTGTATAAAGAGCCACAGGCGTAGTATTAAAATGATTCCGGTATCCATAATAGATACGGGACAGTTATAAATGAGCCCAGTATCCACTACAGATATGGGACAGTTAAAAAGGCACTCAGTCATAACAAAGTAACAACGAAAGTGAGTCATATGTACATTGCATATACAAATTGATATGTATGATCTCAATGTTTGAAATGAATTGTTTTGAAATGAAATGTGACATGATATTCAATATGTGTGATGTGATTTGATTGTAAATTTGAATTGTGAGTTATTATTGTGGTTTGATATGAGTGAGTGCATCAATGATGGTTCACTCACTGAGTTCGCATAACTCATCAAAATTGCAACGTTGATTTTCAGGTATGAGAAAGGGGACCTAGCTATTAAGACACTCTAGAAGAAGTCTAGTACTACATTTTTAGAGTCGGTCATTTGAGACTGCAGAGTTTAAATCAAATGTTTCTGTTTATTTTCTCATTCCATGTAGAACATTTTGTAAAAGAGTAGTATGCTCTTAGATATTTGTGATACTGTATATATAAACTATGAGTGTAATACTACAGTGTAACAATATTTTATAAATGGAATGAGGAGTTGATATTTTGAATATTCTTGTTTTATATATATGATCCTATATTAAGTGAATATGACTGCTCTAATATGCCACTTTCATAGGGCATATGCCCAAATGTCCTATGGATGTTTGGGTATGTGCCACGTGGACGTGGTGCGTTACACATATAACTGGTATTGTTCTTAACCTCATGTACTTGCTTTTTGGTCTCTCTAATTTTTCACCTCAGCCTTTCATGTCATGAACTTTACAAAGATCTCAAATTTATGGTTTATAAAGTATATTTAAAATTTTCTTAAAAATTATCAATAAATGTCATAAAGAACTAGGATTCGCCTAATGCTAACTCTCTTATAGGATCTCATACATCAGTATATCCATAGTTAAGAAGTTCTTCGATTTTTTATTTGTTTGACTGATTGGGCTAAGTTTTAATCTTATAAACCCTCAATATTCCATGAGTGCACAATTCATAGCGTAGTATTAAAGGTGTCAATCCCACGAGGAAGGAGAGTAATTTAGTACTAAAATCTAAGGCCAAAAAAATACAAAACTAAAAATAAAAGATGCAACAAAAATTAATTATGAGAATTGATTTCAACCAATCAAATTAGAAATTAAACACAAGAGTATTAACAAGTGTGCAATATGAAATCACAATAGAAATCAACCTAAGGAATTTACTAATTTATGAGAAAGTGGATTTTACTTATCATTAATGCTAACCTAGCTGATTGTGTGTCAATGGAGTGTCAGTTCTAGACTATCCTAGGGCTGATTACTCTCTCAAGTTATAACCATTAAATCCTAAATTATAAACCCTAATCAAATTATGGAATTTGTAATCTCTCAATTCACAAATTATCTAACCCTAATTAGATCTGAAGCACTCTAATTGTAGTATCTTGTCTCTCAAGTTGTTGAGAGATTTAAAGTTTCCGACTAATGAGTCAAATGAGTGACAACATATAGAATAAATTTGATACATTTATGGCATGATTTTTTATAATTATGTTCAAATGCATAAGACTAGCATACACACATGAATAGTGAATTAGACAAATTGTACTCAATTGACATATTCCGGGGTATGAAACTAAGATAAATGTGATAAATGGCTAAGTATAATGAATGAGATATGAATGTGTATTTCCAATATCTTGTACTTCGATTTACTAATGACAATAATTGATGGATTATAATTAGTAAATTGGAATTATTTGGTATGATTGGGAGATTTATGAATTAATATGTATTTTTGGACTAGGAAAAATGCTAAGTGACAAGACAAATTAACACATGGTAGTAGAAATAAGTGACACATGGTAATAGATATAAGTGACACATGGCAGTAGCAATAAGTGACACGTGACATTAGGATTGAGTGACAATTGGCTTAGATAATTGGGTAACATATGGCTTGGAGATTGAATGACAAGTGGCTTAGAGATGTAGAAACAAATGGACTAATTGCTACTTGACATTTGGTACCATAAGAAGAGGACATGTGATAAGTGTCTTTAAATGACAAGTGTCATTGACACTCACCATACACCTCTCATGTTATATCCATATGAAATATCATCTTTCACTCTACTTTTTGTTACAAGCTCTTTTCATCTTCTTCTCTCTTCTTTACTCACGATACTCTAACCCTTACACCCACGATCTTGAGTTTTGGCACAATCTTTCACCTTATCACTACAATATTTCATTGTCTTCACTTTGATAATGAAAGCCTAACCTTTTCCTCCTTAAAATGGTGATGATCACGTAAGTGGGGGTGCTAGGTTATATGATGATTTGAGGAAGCTTTGAAGTTAAACTAGTAAGTGAATCATTGAATTCTTATGATATATGTAGCATAACAATTATGATGATAGTTTAAGGAAGGATTGATAATAAAAATGGCGTATGATGTGTGTGCTAGAACGTTGATGAAGAAATGTATAGGTTTGTGTTTTGTTTTTGTATATATGATCAATAATAGTTTATATATTGTTTTATAGATGATTTTGAGATAGAATTCAGGTGAAAATCATGAGGAAATGAAGTCTAACTGATGAACTATACATAAGATGTTTGAGTTGGTAAGAAAGAGTTAAAATATGGAAAATTAGAAGCAAAAAGGGGAGTGAAATTCATGGATCACATAACCCACGATCATGGGGATGCCTCCACGATCGTGGGAATGTAAGGAAATGAAGAGAAACTTTTGGATGACACATCCCACGATCGTGGAAAGTCCTCCACAATCATGGGAAAGACATTAAGAGTGAAATGTTATCTTTTGTGTGATGTTTGAACCAACTAATGATAAGATACTTTCCTATGGTGCATTTAGACTTAAATGAAGCTTGAAATGAACCTAGTTTGATGCTTGAATAAGTTGATAAAGTGTTTGATAAGTTTAGGTTGTTAATTGATGTTTCAATTTAAAGAGTGGATTATTAGATATCACGTATCTAAATCTGGAAATTTATGAGTATTATGGGAATAAAGGTTTTCTTAAGATTATGAATGAGATTCAAAGGAGATGAGTAGGGTGAACTCAGTATGAAAGAATGAGAATTTGAATACTCTATGATTATATAATGCTAGAAAAAGATTGGTGAATGTATGATTGATTAATTTAGAATAATCAAGTTACTTTAAGTACAAGCCTAAGTGCAAACTAGCATATACAAGTTATGATGTTAGAATGATTAAGACTTGTGATTGAGGATACATTCTTGGGGAAAGTCAATTAAGCATACATTGATCATGACATATATATATATATATATGTGCATGGTTGAATACTTCTATGAATGATCAAATTAATAATGTGTATACAATGTGTGTATTGCATGATTAAAGAAGCTCATGTTGAATGCCAGCATCCAAACGTTTCCAGATCATGAACGTAATAGCTAATGTAGAGTGTACTATGAGTCAACCTAGATGTCTCTCACTAGGATTGATTTTTTTTGTTTACATTCCATTTATTGAATTGTTATTGACGTGAATATGATAATTCCAAACATTGATAGTTCGAGGAGTTTGAAAATTGAGATCGTATTAGAAGTGTTCATAATTGAAAGTGAATTTGAAAGAAATAAGTGTACTGAACACAACGTTAAATGCTGGACATAGATTTGATGAAAATGTGAAAATAACAATGTGTAATGAAAGAAAGTGATTAATTGCATATAATGAGAAATGATGCATTTCATTACATGATATGCATTCAGATAAAGAATTTAGACTGGGGTGGCTAGTGAAAAAGAGCTGAAAGCTCATAAATGCGCAATAAGAGCTACATGCTTAATATCAAAATAAGCTTGGTATCCAAAATAGATATGAGACATTTATTAATGAGCCTGGTATCTACAACAGAAACAGGACAAATTAAAAAGGAGCTCGGTCACAGCAAAGTAACAATGAAAGTGGAGTCACATGTGCATTGAATATACAAATTGATATGTAATATATGAATATTGAAATGAATTATTTGAACTGTTCTGAATTAGAAATGTGAAATAGTGTACATAATTGTATTTGATGAAATATGATGATATGTGAAGTGATGTGCAATATGTGATGATATGATTTGTCTATGAATTTGGATTGTGAACTGTCTTTGTGATTTGATATGAGTAAGCACATCGATGATGGTTTACTCACTGATTTCGCAAAACTCGCCAAAATTGTAATGTTGATTTTTCAGGTTCAGAGGGGATTTAGTTAGGCTATTTGGAGTATAGCTTCTACATTTGGACGTGAATTAATGGTCGGGATCAGTTGTACCTATGCATTGTACTTGCATATGTCTTCAGTGATTTTGTATCTGAATTGTATTTTTTAACTGTTGTATAATGTATTTGTCAATTTTGAAATTTAATGACATTATGACTGGATATGATATTAAATGATATAGGCCAAAATGATTATTAGTTGCTAAAAATGCGTTCGATGCTTGCAAAATTTGTAAAGAGTTTATTTGATCATCTTAACGTGTCATCCTCATAGAGTATATTCTCTAATATTGTCGATACATTTGAGTATATGCTTAATGGGGTGGTGTTTTACACTAATAAACTATTGGAACATCACGTGGGATCTCTCTCTGCATAATTGCCAATATGATTTGACACGGTTTCTATTAAATCACCTAACTCTCATTAATCCAATTTAATTATTTTTCATTCAGCTTACCCTCTCAGTTTATTACCGAATTATACAAGAACACAATCAAATCACAACATTAATCTAATAAACACAATCGACTAAATTATCATTAAATCAAAATAAAATCCCAAATGAGAGTTTAGAACATCATCAAATTCTAACCAAACAGGTTGGTGTGAGTGGTTCAGCACTCTCATCCCTTAACCAGAGGTCTCGAGTTCGAGTCATGGGAATGGAGAAATTTGTTTGGCTAGTATTTTACCCCTTATGGGCTGATCTGGTGCGAGCGGGGATTAGTTTGGGTATGGATGACTTAAAGGGGCCTTCCCATAGTTGGGACCCTCCTAGGACACCTCGTGGGTTAACAAAAAAAAATCCAAATTCTATCATCATACTATCCATCTCAATTCTATACATAAATAAAATCAAAACAAAAAGGAAATAATGAATTAGAATAGATGATAGAAGGTAGCAACGTAGGAAAATTTCCTGATCTGGGAAGAACGTCGAGTCATCTTCATCTTCCTCTTCCTCCTCTTCCTTCTTCTTCTTTTCTCTTTCGATATTCTCTCTTTGGGGTTTCAAGTGTAGCTAACGCAAAAAGCTCCTTTGTGCTCCTCTTAATGCTCTTTAAATAATCTTTTATGTTTTGGGTAACCTTAAGGTCTTTTCGGGATCCAAAAGGTCTAAAAAGTCCCTCGAAATGTGAAGTCCGTAAGTGACTGCCCGCTACTCGACACAGGTCACGATCGTGGCCTACGTCTGACCCTTCTGTCACCATCGTGGGCTATTGTTTTGGCCCAAATGTCTTCTAAAATTCCTCTGTTCTTCGATACTGATCCTGAAACACTAGCAAACACATCAAGGTACCTCAAAAATATAATATTTAAGCTCAAAAACTTATACTAACCTATAAAACACTTAAAACATAAATAATTAACAAACTAACACAATTTTAACCTAAACAAATACTAAATGATCAAATTAACGGCTAAACACATATCAAACTATGCCCTAAAATGCAATGTAATTTACACTTATCAACATCCCCACACTTAAGCATTTGCTTGTCCTCAAGCAAACAAAATAATAAACAACAAAAAAACACAAAGCACATAATGTAATAATGAGGCAATGGATTCAACTTAGTGAAACAAATTTATCTCTAAACACAATCATTCTAGTTGTTCCAAATTGTTAACATATAAAATCCGCATCTAGGAACTCTAGAATAATATATAATGTCAAGTTTATTCACCCTTTTTAATTGTATAAAAATATTAATAATTATTTGTTCAATTAAACTTTGTAGCTAAACCTAAGTATGTTTTCATAAAAGGTTAAGCTATTTACATCTTCGGTAGGTTTTTATTAGAAAACATTAATTTTTGTTACTTTTTATGGACATGGACCTAGAATTTTTACATAGAGGCAAACATTGGTGATGAATGTCGATCCGATTACTTAACTAAGTCATGTTTTTAGTAAGTTGCTTAGTTGGAATGTCATTATAGCCTTTTGAGAAGAAGGCACACATTTGTGATGTGTGTTGATCTGGTTACTCGGCTACATCACGTTCTCAACTGGCTACTAACTCTATCAATAACCTGAAGGCTAGTAGAATAGTTATTTATTTAAAATTTACAAACCCTTTTCTTTTTCTTTTTAATGCCTACCTTGTTGCTTTAGCTACTCATTTTCATGAAGCAAAATACTAGCAAAGCTACTTAGTCGAAAGACTTAAAATTATGAATGAATGTGACAACTTATAGGGTGATAAACTAAGATTGAATCCTAATTAAACTTGCATATTTTAGCCAAAGAACCTAGATCACTAATTTTGCAAGCTATTGAGTTTTCAAAACTTAATAGATTACATTCAAAATTAAATCAACTTCGTTCCATCTAAGCCATCGATACATTCACAATATGCAACATAAACACACTAACATAACAATATGCAAAATTCACACTCAAATCAAAAGGCACAACCCTCCCTACACTTGAACAACACATTGTCCTCAATGTGAGAAAGAGACAAACAAACATACATGGAAAGAAATAACATAAAATAAAATAAAACAAAAATAAAGACTAAATTTAAAAGAAAAGGTTTATAAATAAAACCTTACAGTGATGGAGGTGATGATGGTGAGGGAGGTGATAGTTGCACACCTTGAGCCTCGAAGTACTTATGAATAATTCTGATGTTCCGGCTTAGGCGTTTTTCCTCCTTTACCAAAGTAACTATCATAGTTTTGGTTTGATCAGATATTACTGTCAACACTTTCTTCCATCCTAATTCTTCTTCTTCGTCCTCTTTTTTGGACTCCTCACTAGTTGAATCCCCTTATTGTTGTTGCTGAGTGCTTAAACTCACTTAACTGGTCCTTATCTTAATGTGTGTTTTGGCACTAATATCCCAAAGTTTCATATTATGAGACTTTAGGATTTCAGCTCGCCACTGATGATGATGGTTCATGAATTCAGGACTGTAGATTGTGAATTTGTTGCACTCAACTTCATAATAATCAGCTATGGCTGAAACCAAGTAACCCGTTCCTAAATTATTATTCCTCTTATGTCTAGTAGCAATAATTATGCTATAGGTGGTTGTGCAAACTAGGATGTTATGGTCCGTGCACCTTAATAGGAAAAATTCCTTTGTTGAACACTTGTTAGTTTTTGTCTTGTCAAAAATAGTTTGACATATAAATTTGTGCAGAAACAAATGTTCATGGCTTCTGATGATGTTGTTATATGCATTCTTAGCGTTGAAGTACTCTAACCCAGTTAATTCAGTCCAGTAGGGGGTGACACAGAAATCATCGTGCTGATCCACTACGGACGATTCAGGGAACCCACAAATTTCATACAAAATATCATAATTAAGTTCATTAGGTTGTCCCTGCAATCACAATTCCTTAGGTTTATTAGATTTGAACTGAAGGGATGTAAAGAATTCTAGGGTTAGTTCTTCGTAAACTGGATATTGAAAATGAATAAATTGTCCCCATTGAATTCTCTTTACTAGAATTTTAGTCTATCTAAAGTCTCAAAATGTAAGTACTTGGGAACCATAATTTGCTTATTGCGAAGGGAGTGAAAGTGGTTACCTTCCTCCTCGTAGAAGATCAGGAAAGGCGCTCTGTAATCCTTTGGCTTATCTCTTCTTCCACGACTTGATACTTAGGTTTTCCCCTTGGATTAGGTGCACTTAATAGTCTACTTGATCCATGGCTCCATTAAGAATGAGAGTGTGCATGAGATGCGAGAGTAAAAGAGTTGAGTGTAGGTAGAGGGAAGTGAGAGCCTTTGAATGTCTTACGTGTAGAGAGAGAGTCTAAATGAAAGTGATGGAAGAAATAAGGTTAGAATTGAATATATAGGTGAGGGGAGGGCAATTTTGTAAGAAAAAAGACTGAAAAACTTGTGCTTGTAATGCTCTGCTGCAGGACATGATCGTGGCCTTCAATGATTTCACCAATTTCTGATTTTTTTGTCTTTTGTCCTTATACATACCCATTAGATCCTTTCTTAACTTTTTTTAGCACTATCACCTTATTATACTTTCCTTCTTGATCATCTTTATCAAAATTAATGCCTTACTCCTCCACGATATTTATTTGGAACTAGAACAACCTGATTACGAAATTCAAACTATCTAAAATCAAGGAAATAACTTGTAATTTAAAAACCACGAGTTTCCTTCCATATAATGCTTCTTTTAACATCATTAGCTTGATGCTTTCTTTACTCAAGGGGGTTTAAGAAAATTCTTCAGTGGTGACTCGGTTGTTAATCTCATAAAATGTACACGTGCCACCTGGTTGCTTATGCCACCATCTTCTTTTTCTCGATTCTTTCTTCTCCTTCTTTTATGAGATTTATTCTTTTCCAGGGAACACTTTTGATGATCATTCTTCTCTTTTTCTCCACCAAAATTTGTTCCTTTCATGATGGCTATGGGTTAGAGAGGACTTTTTTCATTCTTGGTTACGGTGAAGGACACCTATGTCTCTTCTAATCAGTTCACTCCCATCTACATCAATAATTGATCCAGCAGTGGCCAAAAATGACCGCTCAAGGATTATTGGGGTTTTCGCGTCTTCTTTTATGTCTAGTATGAAAAAGTTCATGGGAAAGGTAAACTTTTCCATTAGAAAATGCACATCTTATATGATACCCTTCGGATGATGAACTGACTTATCAACCATTTTTACCAGTATCTTGGTGGGGACTATCTCTTTGAACCCAACTTCTGATATAAGGAATATGGCATCATGTTTATGCTGGCTCCCAAATTAGCAAAGACTCTATTTTAACATTGTTAATAATGCAGGGGATACAAAAATCCCCTGGATCCTGCTTCTTTGGTGGTGTTGTCAATTTCTTTTCTTCCTCTAACTCTTTTTCCACCTTTCCCCTTATTATTTCCATTAGTGCCAACTATGCTTCCAGTTGCAGGATCATGTCTACAACTTCATTTAGCTCAGGTTTCTTAGATTTCCTCATGGCATTGATCAGGAATGGAATCGAGGGTTTATACTTTTTTTATCTTATGCAAATTGTACCTTGCCAGTAGAGAGCCTTCCTTATTCTCTTGCACCTCTACCTTCCCTTTGTTCCTGAATGGCTTTGCCTTTCGTTGTTGTAAAATGGGGTAAGGTTTTTATGTTGATGCTTTTGGGTTGTTTGTACTTTTGGTTCACTTCAATAAACATTCTTATCAACCTTATTCTTATCCATCCCTTCAGTATCTTCAGCTTGGTGTGATTACTCCTCATTCGCTTGTGTAATAACCATGTTTCTTTCATATTAGACTCGGTGTTAGTTAGAAGGGTTATTGCATTTCGAGTCACTATTGCTTCTACCAATTGACCTACTTGGACCTTCAGGTTAGGTATTGAGAAGGTGTGGCTCTTTGTAACTTACTCGAACTTGCATTCAAGTCTCTTGTATACATCCTCCATAACTCCAATTTTGTCTAAAATTCTGTCTAGTTTGGATTCCATCAAGCTTGGTCTATCTTGTTAGAAACCTGGAGGTCTTTGAGGTCTGAGCTTTCCTCCAACATTGTTTGACTAAGAGAAGTTTGGGTGATTCTTCCATCTAGGGTTGTATATGTTAGAGTAGGGATTGTTTCCCCCTCCTCGACCATATTGAGTTCCCATGTAGTTTACTTGCTCTGATCCATTATACTTCAGCAAGAAACAATCGATTGTATCATGATCCATCTGCCCATAGAGCTCACACTTCAGTTGAACAACTTTTACTGTATTTAAGGATGAAGCCTTTATATTGTATAACTGTCAAGTTAAATTAACAATTTATTACATTTCTGTCATTTGATCGATAGCTACAACTCCTTTTTACTCACGGAAAGTTGCAAGTTGTCTACTCCACTTGTTAGTCTATAAATAACTATTACTCGCTATCTCATTTAACAGCTCTTTTACTTCATCTACCATCTTCCTCATAAGTGATCCTTCTGAAGCTGCATCAATTGTGCCTCTTGTATGTGGGGTTACTTCGTTATAGAATGTTTGTAAAAGAAATTCTTTAGGTAGGTTAAGGTGTGGACATTTTCTTTGCAAGTCTTTATATCATTCCTATGCTTTGTAAATCGATTCCTTGTCACTTGCTAAAAGTTTGTGATCTCTTTGATAATCTTCGCAGTCTTGGTAAAGGGAAAGTACTCATCTAAGAGGCACAAACTAATTAGCCCCAAGCGGTGACATTAATCGGGTTGAGGGAATGGTACCAAGCTTTTGCTATATCCTTAAGGTAAAAGAAAAGAGTCTAATTCTTACAGCATCCTCTGATGTCTGATGATAACAAAAGGTATCGTAGATTTCAAGGAAACTGAAAATATGTGCTTTCAGGTCTTCATTTGTTAATCTATAAAGTTGTACATTTGTTGAAGCATATTTAGAAGGGCTGGTTTGATTTCAAAGGAAGCTGTTTGCATAGGTGGCCTAGCTGCACCTTGACTGGTTGCGTTGAAGCCTAATCTCATGAAGTCCATAAGGGTTCTCGGTTGATGCCCTTGGTTCGCTCCTTAATCCAGCTCTTGTTGAAACTCCTCGGCCATTGTTGCTTTTGCTATTTCTTCTTCTTCTTCACGCTGAGCTCTTCTAATTGAACATTATAAATGAGTGATGTCAGGCTCTATAGTTTCAGTTATGTGACTCAAACTTCTTATAACTCTTGTGTTCATGCAAGAGCATGGACACCAAAAAAGGAAAGAACAGAAAAACTTAAAAACTAATTAAAATGCCTTAGACTAAGAGAACTAAACTATTCTTCACCTTCCCCAGCAACGACACAAAAAACTTGATTGAGGTAAGTTTTAATCTTATAAACCCTCAGTATTTTCCAAGCATATGGTTCGTAGCATATTATTAAAGGTGTCGATCTCACAAGGAAGGAGAGTAATCTAGTCTTAAAATCTAAGGCCAGAAAAACTATAAAACTGAAAATAAAAGATGCAACAGAAATTAATTATGAGAATTGAGTCTAACCAATCAAATCAGAAATTAAACACAAAAGTATTAACAAGTAAGCAATATGCAATCACAATAGAAATCAACCTAAGGAATTTACCAATTTATGAGAAAGGAGATTTTACTTATCATTATTACTAACCTAGCCGATTATATGTCAATGGACTGTCAGTTCTAGACTATCCCAGGGCTGATTACTCTCTCTTGAGTTATAACCATTAAACTTAAATTATTAACCCTAATCATATTATGTAATTGGCAATCTCTCAATTCACAAATTATCTGTTGGACCCCGATTTTCTTCTTACTATATGTTGGGGATTAATTTTATTATTTTGTTGCGATTAGGTATAAATTA
>JAOQML010000004.1:6963507-6983823 GCA_027568935.1 Erythroxylum urbanii
AAATGCCTTTTTATTAATCATAAAGATTTGTACAATAAGCGCTACAGGCAATTTCCTTTAGAGCACTTCTCTATTAAAGCCACTTAACGATAGTTACATTTTTTATTGATTAAATAATTATCAATGTATGTATGTAAGTGATAGGAGTGAATGAATGTGATAATAAGTCTTGATTAGTATGTGTATCTAGTTCGAAATACTTAGACACAGATTTCACAAGTTAATAAGTTAGAACAACATAAGGGATTGTATTTGTAGTTAAATTTTTCAGTGAAGTTTAATGTCATTATCCCATTATTGCATTGTGTGTGTTTTTTTGTTAATTGTGTTTGTTGTGTTTTTGTTTTGCTTGTTTTGTCTTTGATTGAGGACAAGCAAAAGTTTAAACTGTAGGGATGTTGATATCGGTAGGATGCATAATGATTTAATGGTAATTTGGTATGAGCTTGTTAAATTAAATAATGAATGCATGTTTAGGTTAAGATTGTGTTATTTAGTTAGACATTTGAGTTTTGAGTGTTTGATAGGTTAGAGTATGCCATTGAGCTTAAATTTTGTGCATTTGAGGTGCCTTCATATGCTTGTCAGTGTTTTAGATCAAATATCAAAGAATGGAGGAGAATTAGAGGAAGTTCGAAACCCGACCTAGGCCCACGATTATGACAGAAGCTTGGTGGGTATGCCATGATCGTGAAGAAAACAAAAATCTTGGCCAACGCTAGTGGCTTACATGACAAAAGACAAGAACAGCCTTCAGGATTTAATTTTTTAAGGGACTTTTCAGACCTTTTGAGCATAGGAAAATCCTAGTGTTTACCTAAAATGGAAAATTCTGTATAAAGAAAGAGAAATGACTTAAAAAAGAGCTCTCCAATCTGCAACTTTTGGAAAACAATCCAAGAAGAGAGAAGAAGAAGAGAGAGGAAAGGAAGAAGAGGAGAGATGATTCAGCTTCTGTTGTTACTGCTTTCCTAAGGCATCCCGATCCCTTTCCAAAGTGTATTTCATAGATTTGGGTTTGATCATGATGTTCTAATTTTCTTTAGGGATTTTGACGTAATTTAATGTTAATTTAGTTATTCTTGTGTTTAATCATTTGGGTGTTGTGATTAACTGTTGTAACTTCATGCTTCGGCAATAAATCGAGAGAGTGAATCAACTGTAAAATGATTAGTGATCGGGGTAAGTTTTAATCTTATAATCCTTCAATATTTCACAATCACATGGTTCATAGCGTAGTATAAAAGGTGTCGATCACACGAGAAAGGAGAGTAATCTAATCATAAAATCTAAGGCCAGAAAAACTATAAAATTGAAAATAAAAGATGCATCATAAATTAATTACAAGAATTGAGTTCAACCAATCAAATCAGAAATTAATCACAAAAGTATTAACAACTGAGCAATATGCAATCATAAAAGAAATCAACCTAAGGAATTTACCAATTTATGAGAAAGGGAATTTTATTTATCATTAATACTAACCTAGCTAATTATGTGTTAATGGAGTGTCGGTTCTAGACTATACTATCTCTCGAGTTACAACCATTAAACCCTAAATTATAAACCCTAATCAGATTATGAAACTTTCAGTCTCTCAATTCACAAATTATCCAAAACCCTAATCAGATCTGAAGCACTCTAATAAACTATTGGAACATCACACAGGATCTCTCTCCACATAATTACAAATATGATTTGTCATGGTTTCTATTAAATTACCTAACTCTCATTAATCCGGTTTAATCATTTTTCATTTAGTTCACCGTCTCAGTTTATTAACGAATTATGCAAGAATGCAATCAAATCAAGATATTCATCTAATAAACACAATCAACTAAATTATCATTAAATAAAAATTAAATCCTGAAAGAGAGTTTAGAACATCATGAATATTCTAAGTCTTATCATCATATTATCCATCTCAATTCCATACATAAATAAAATTGAAACGAAAGTAAATAATGACTTAGATAGATGACAGAAAGTAGCAACATCGGGAAACCTCCTGATTAGGGAAGCAAGTCGAGTCAGCTTTGTTTTTTTCTTCCTTTTTCTTCTTCCTCTCTCTCGGTATTCTCTCTGTAGGGTTTCAAGTGTGTCTGATGCAAAAGCTCTTTTGTGCTCCTCTTAATGTTCTTTAAATAGTCTGTTCTGTTTTGGCTAACCTTAAGGTCTTTCCAAGGTCCGAAAGGTCCAAAGAGTCCCTCGAAACGTGAAGTTCGTAAGTGACTATGCATCTACCTGATGCAAGCCATGACTATGGCCCTATAGGGTACAATCGTGGCCCACATTAGAGCCTTCTGTCACAACGGCCATTATTTTGGCCCAAATGTCTTTCAAAACTCTTCCGTTCTTCGATACTGACCCTAAAAACTAACAAACACATCAAGATATCTCAATAACGTAATATTAAGTTCAAAAGCTTGTACTAATCTATAAAACACTTAAAACATAAATAATTAATAAACTAATACAATTCTAACCTAAACTCATACTAAATTATCAAATTAACGACTAAACATATATCAAATTATGCCCTAAAACATGATGCAATTTATACTTATCAACATCCTCATAGTTAATCGTTTGCTTGTCATCAAGAAAACAAAACAATAAAAAACACAAAACACACAATGCATTAATGAGGCAATGGTTTCAACTTTACGAAAAATTTAACTCTAAATACAATCATTCTAGTTATTGCAAATTATTAATATAAAATCCACGTCTAGGAACTCTGGAGTACATATACATATTAATCAAAACTTAAATGTCAAGTTTATTCGCCCCTTTTAAGTGTACAAACACATTAATAATTATTTGGTCAATCAAACTTAGCAACTAATCTTAAGTACGTTTTCATAAAAAATTAAACTACTTATAAGTTCAGTAGGAGTTATTAGAAAACATTCTTTTTATGTTACTTTTTAGGAATATAGACCTAGTCTTTTTACACGGAGGCAAACATTGGTGATGAATGTCGATTCGATTACTCCACTAACTCATGTTTTAAGTAAGTTGCTTAGTTGGAACGTCACTATAGCTTTTCGACGTGACGGCACACATTTGTGATGCGTGTCGATCCGGTTACTCCTCTACATCATGTTCTCAACTAGCTACTAGCTCTATTTATAACCCCAAGGCTAGTGGAATAGTTTTTTATTGAAAACTTACAGGCACTTTTTTTAATTAATGCCTACCTTGTTACTTTAACTATTAGTTTTCGTGAAAAAATACTAGCAAAGCTACTTAGTCGAAAGACCTAAATTATGAATGAATGTGACAACTTATAGGGTGATAACTAACACTGAATTCTAATTAACTTGCATATTTTAGCCAAAGAACCTAGATCACTAATTTCATTAGTTAATGACTCTTCACAACCTAATAGATTATGTTTAAAATTAAATCGATTTTGTTTCATCAAACTATCGATACATTCACACAATTCATAATATGCAACCTAAAAACACTAACATAACAATATCAAAAATTCACACTCAAAGCAAAACACACAACCCGATATATTTCGCAAGTGTACAGTTCATAGCATAGTATTAAAGGTGTTGATTCCACCAGGAAGAAGAGTAATCTAATCTTAAAATCTGAGGCCAGAAAAACTATAAAACTGAAAATAAAAGATGTAATAGAAATTAATTATGAGAATTGAATTTAACCAATGAAATAAGAAATTAATCACAAAAGTATTAACAAATGAATAATATGCAATCATAATAGAAATCAGCATAAGGAATTTACCAATTTATGAGAAAGGGGATTTTACTTATCATTAATGCTAACCTAGCCGATTATATGTCAATAGAGTGTCGGCTCTAGACTATCCTAGGGATGATTACTCTCTCTCAAGTTATAACCGTTAAACCCTAAATTATGAACCCTAATCAGATTATGAAATTTGCAATTTCTCAATTCACAAATTATCCAAAACCCTAATCAAATCTGAAGCACTCTAACAAACTATTGAAACATCACATAGGATCTCTTTGCACAATTACTAATATGACTTGTCATAGTTTCTATTAAATCGCCAAACTCTCATTAATTCGATCTAATCATTTTTCATTCAGTTCACTCTCTCAGTTTATTGTCGAATTATGCAAAAATGTAATCAAATCATGACGTTCATTTAATAAACACAATCGAATAAATTATGATTAAATTAAAATTAAATCCCAAAGAAGAATTTAGAACATCATCAATATTCCCAATCTTATCATCATACTATCCATCTCAATTTTATACATAAATAAAATCGAAACAAAAGGGAAATAATGACTTAGAATAGATGATGGAAAGTAGTGACATCGGGAAACCTCCTGATCTGGGAAGCACGTAGAGCTAGCTTTGTCTTCCTTTTCTTCCTCTTGCTTCTTCTTCTTCCTCTCTCTCAGTATTCTCTCTTTATGGTTTCAAGTGTGGCTAATGCAAAAGCTCCTTTGTGATCCTCTTAATGTTCTTTAAATAGTCTTTTATGTTTTAGATAACCCTAGGGTATTTTCGGGATTCGAAAAGTCCAAAAAGTCCCTTGAAATATGAATTTTTTAAGTGACTGTGCATCTGCCCAACATAGGCTATGATCTTGGCCCCAATCTAGGCTTATGTCAGGACCACAGTCGTAGGCTATTGTTTCAGCCTGAATGTTTTCTGAAACTCCTCCATTCTTCGATACTGACCCTAAAACACTAGTATATACATCAAGATACCTCAAAAAAATATTTAAGCTTAAAAGCTTGTATTGACCCATAAAACACTTAAAACACAATAACAAACTAACACAAATATAACTTAAATACATACTAAATGATCGAATTAATAGCTAAACACATATCAAACTATACCCTAAAACATGATGTAATTTACTCTTATCAATAGCCCCACACTTAAATATTTGCTTGTCCTTAAGCAAACAAAACAACAAACAACATAAAAACACAATGCACACAATGCATTAATGAGGCAATGGCTTTAACTTCACAAAACAAATTTAACTCTAAACATAACCATTCTAGTTGTTCCAAATTATTAACATGCAAAATCCCATCTAGGAACTCTGTACTAAATATACATATTAATCAAAACTTAAATGTCAAGTTTATTCACCCATTTCAATTGTACACACACATTAATAATTATTTGGTCAATTAAACTTTGTAACTAATCATAAGTACGTTTTTATGAAAAGTTAAGCTACTTACAAGTTTGGTAGGTTTTTATTAGAAAACATTCTTCTTTTGTTACTTTTTGTGGACATAGACCTAGTCTTTTTACACGGAGGCAAACAATGGTGATGAATGTCGATCCGATTACTCAATTAAGTCATGCTTTTAGTAAGTTGCTTAGTTAGAATGTCATTATAGCCTTTTGATGCAAAGGCACACATTTGTGATGCGTATCGATCTAGTTACTTCGCTACATCACATTCTCAACTAGCTACTAGCTCTATTCATAAACCTAAGGCCAACGAAATAGTTATTTATTGAAAACTTATAAACACTTTTTTTAATTAATGCGTAGCTTATTGCTTTAGCTACTCGTTCTCAGGAAAAAATACTAGCAAAGCTAGTTAGTCGAATGACCTAAAATTATGAATGAATGTGACAACTTATAATATGATAACTAGCACTGAATCCTACCTAACTTGCATATTTTAACTAAAGAACCCAAATCACTAATTTCGAGAGCTAATGACTCTTCACAACCAAATAGATTATGATCAAAATTTCATCGATTTTGTTCCATCTAAGACATCGATACATTCACATAGTTCATAATATGCAACCTAAAAACACCAACATAATAATATGAAAAATGCACACTCAAAGAAAAACACACAACCTGATATATTCTACAAGCGTACGGTTCGTAGCATAATATGAAAGGTGTCAATCGCACAAGGAAGGAGAGCAGTCTAATCCTAAAGTCTAAGGCCAGAAAAACTATAAAATTGGAAATAAAAGATGCAACAGAAATTAATTATGAAAATTAAGTTCAACCAATCAAATCAAAAATTAATCACAAAAGTATTAACAATTGAGCAATATGCAATCATAATAGAAATCAGCCTAAGGAATTTACCAATTTATGAGAAAGGGGATTTTACTTATCATTAATGCTAACCCAGTCAATTTTGTGTTTAAACCCTAAATTATAATCCCTAATTAGATTATGGAATTTGTAATCTCTCAATTAACAAATTATTCAAAACTCTAATTAGATCTAAAGCACTCTAATAAACTATTAGAACAACACACAGGATCTCTCTCTGCACAATTACCAATATGATTTATCACGGTTTCTATTAAATAGCCTAACTCTCATTAATCTAATCTAATCATTTTTCATTCAGTTCACGCTCTCAACTTATTACCAAATTATACAAGAATGCAATCAAGTCATGACATTCATGCAATAAACACCATCGACTAAATTACCATTAAATCAAAATTAAATCCCAAAGGAGAGTTTAGAACATCATCAATATTCCAAATCCTATCATCATACTATCCATCTCAATTATACAGATAAATAAAATCTAAATGAAAAGGAAATAATGACTTAGAATAGGTGACAGAAGGCAGCGACATCGAGAAACCTCCTAATCTGAGAAGCACTTCGAGTCAGCTTCTTCTTTCTCTTCCTTCTTCTTCTTCTTCTTCTTCCTCTCTCTTGGTATTCTCTCTTTAGGGTTTCAAGTATGGCTGATGCAAAAGCTCCTATGTGCTCCTCTTAATGTTCTTTAAATATTTTTTATGTTTTGGGTAACTCTAAGGTCTTTTCAGGGTCTGAAAGCTCTAAATTGTCCCTCAAAATGTGAAGTTTATAAGCGACTGCACATTTCCCCAATGCAGGTCACAACCGTGGCTCTACAGGCTATAATCGTGGCCCACATCTAAGCCTTATGTCACGACCATGATAGTGGGCTATTGTTTAAGCCCGAATGTCTTCTAAAACTCCTCCTTTCTTCGATACTGACCCTAAACCACTAGCAAACACATCAAGGTATCTCAAAAACATAATATTTAAGCTCAAAAACTTGTACTAACCCATAAAACACTTAAAACACAAATAATTAACAAACTAACACAATTATGACCTTAACACATACTAAATGATGAATTAATGGCTAAATGCTTATCAAATTATATCATAAAATATGATGCAATTAATTTTTTAACCATGTAATTAATCAAATCGGTTATTATATAGAGAGAGATCTTGTGTGAGACCTAGTTTTTTTTAAAGCTTAAAAATCGATTAGGGTTAGAGTTATTCGTAATTGAGAAATTACATGTTCAGTATTTAACCTAATTATGGACTATTAATTAGAGTTTGTGATTATAACTTGAGAGAGAGTAATCCTTCCTTTGATAGTTTAGATCCGACACCTCATTAATAGATAAATGACTAGGTTAGCATTAATGATAGGAAAAATTTCCCTTTCTCATAATTTGGAACTTCTTCTTCTGTAGCTCAATTTAATTTCTTTTCGTGTTAATTTAGAAATTAGTTTTTTGTCAATTATCTTTACGTGTTTACTTTTCTGTCTACTTTTTATTTTCATTTTTATAATGCTTAAGGCCTTAGATAACTTAGAATTAAATTAGTTCAACACTCCTTAAGGGATCGACACTTTACATACTATACCCATGACCTATGTGCTTGCAGTATTTTGAGGGATTATAAATTGTAAAAAATTGACCATCAAAATCTGCCACGATTGTGATCCCATATTCTATGATTGTGACAAAAAGCAAAATCAAATGCCATTATCACGATAGTGGCCTGTGCTATAGCAGGCGCGAACCAGCTTCTGAAATGGGACTTTTTAAGGGATATTTCAGACTTTTGAACTTTAAAAAACCCTAGGGTTTACCTAAAATGGAAAAAACTATAAAAGGAAAATAATGAAGACCAAAAAGGGGGCTCTCTTTTCTACCATTTTTGGAAAAGATCCAAGGAGAGAGGAAGAAGAAGAGAGAAGGAGGCGAAAGGAAGAAGGAGAAGAAAGGTTACAGTGCTTCTACCATTTCATCTTTATTGTTCTTTCTTTCGGATGTATAAGATGGATTTGATAGTGATGGATTTAGGTTTGATGATGATATTTTAAACTTCTTTAAGGAATTGTTCTTAAATCAATATTAATGTTATTTCTTTTGTTGTTAATACGTTGGGTGTTGTGATTATTTATTGTATTTGCATGCTTCGATAACAAATCAAGAGAGTGAACTGATAGGAAAACGATTAGATTGGGTAATGAGAGTTAAACAATCTAATAGATCACGTAAATAATCAAATCGAGAAGTTAGACAAAGAGAGATCTCGTGTGAAGACCCGATAGTCTATTAAAGGGCTTAAGATCTTATTGGATTTGTGAATTTTTCGTTAATCGAGTGATTGCAAGTTTCATAATTCAATTAGGGGATATGACTTAAGGTTTAATGATTATAACTCAAGAGAGAGTAATCAACCCTTCGAAAGTCTAGGACCGACATCGTATTCACTCAAAAGTAATGATGTTAGCATTTGAAGATAGGATAAAACCCCCTTCTCATAATCGACTAATCTTCCTTGTGTGATTTCCATTGTTAATTTGATGGTGTTCAATTTTCTTCTTTGTATGTTAATTTTACATTTTAATTCCAATCAATCATCTTCACGTATTTACTTTTCTTTGTAGTTTTTATTTCATTTTAATAATTTTTAGTACTTAGAAAACTTAGAATTAGATTAGTTCGACAACTCCTTGAGAGATCGACACCTCACATGTAATAGTCGGTCTTTAAAACTACTAAGGGTTAGAGTGTTAGAATACTGAGTCATATGAGTTACATCATTATAGAATTAATTTGGTGCATTTAGGTTATGATTTTATGATTTCATTCACATGCATAATATTAGCATACATACATGAATTATTATTTAGAAAAAAATACAAAGATTTTATGTACACTCAATTGACATGTTCTGGGGTATGAAAGTTTCAAAATGATTGTGACAAGATTGTGCATTTCTAATGTCTTGTATTTTGGTTTACCAATAAAAAGAATTAATGGATTATAAGTAGTAATTTGGAGTTAATTGTCACGATTGGAATATTAATGAATTAATATGTACATTTAGCCTAGGAAAACTTTTTAAGTGGCAAGACAAGTTGACATGTGGAAATTTAGGATGACTAAGCCTATCAAATGAGTGACAAATGAATTGGAGAATTAAGTGACAAATGGCTTAGGAATTAAGTGACATTTGGTAGCTAAAAAGGAGGACATGTAGCTTACTTAATTACACGACAAGTGTCTTTAAAGAAATACCACTCATTTTAGACCATATCTATATCCACATGTGTTTTCATTCTCATTTTGCATCCTTACATGCATCATATTATTAAATTGAAATGCATATGTGTTTTCATTCTCATTTTGTTTTGTTGTGACCAAGTGCCTATCAACTTGCAAATGCACATGTGTTTTCATTCTCATTTTGCATCCCTATATACATCATATGATTAAATTGAAATGATTTATTGAATTTTTTTGAAATATGCACATGTGTTTTCATTCTCATTTTGCATACCTACATGCATCATATGATTAAATTGAAATGATTTATTAAATTGTTTTGAAATAGTGAAATACAAGTGAAGTCAATGGAGAATGTGATGTGATAGTAATGTTTTGTATGATATTTTAGGGTTTAATTTGTTATGCATTTTGTGTTAAATTAAGTGTTGAGTATGCATTTAGGGTTTAATTAGGTTAGTTTTTATGTTTAAGTGTTTTTATAGGTTAGTTTGAATATTTAATCTTAATTTGTATATTTTTAAGGTACTTTGATGTGTGTGCTAGTGTTGCAAGGTAAACAGAGAAGAACGTGAAGATTTAAAGAGTTTCGAGCTAAAAGACTTAGGCCACGATCGTGCATATTAGCCATGATCGTGACAGAAGAGGAAAAGCTAGCAGCAGCAAGGCCACGATCGTTCACCAAGGGCCATGATCATGACAGAGAGGTTAAAGTGCCGGCCACGATCGTGGCAATTAGAGCCACGATCATGCCCTGAGTCAAGTTATTTTTCGAACCGTTTTGAACCTAAGTTTGACCTAAGGCTGCTACAGAATAAATAGAACAATACCTAACAACCACCAGTAGTTTTTAGAGAGATAAGAGGGCTATGCAAAAAAGGAGATTCCACAAAAATCCAAGAGAGACCTAGAGAGAGACCAAGCGATTGAGGAAGGAGACGAAGGAAGAGAGGCACAGAGATACGTTTGACGTGATGTACTTCTGGGAATAGGCAATTTCCCGTAGTCACTACCTCTGAGATCCATTCTGACAGTATTTTTTATTTTTTTAATTTCGATTTCATTGATGTATGAGATTTGGATATTGATTAGGAATATTATCATTGAGTGTTGATCTTTTTTCTAAACTCACCTTCGGGTTTTTTATTCTTGAGATTAATAAAATTTATTTGATTATATTTTATTCGATTTATTTGTAATTTAATTTCAATTTTTCATAACTTGGCAACAAACTGAGAGGGTAAGTTGGCTGAAAATCATCGATTTAGGCTAACGAGAGTTAGGTAAATTGATAGGTAGAGAATTGAATCAAACCAGTAGAGTTATGTAACGAGAGATCGAATATAGATTCTCAGTTGGTTAATAGACAGCTTTAGAACTAATTTAGGTTTAGACCAATTGCAGATCGAGAGATCGTAATTTCCATAATTTGAATTAGGGATTATTAATTAGGGTTAAGAATTATAACCTGAGAGAGAGTAATTCACCCTAGGACCGTTTAGGCCCTTTAAGATGGAAATTATATAATTGGGTAGATTTTCTTTAGTTTCGAATTAATTCTCCCTTTCTCTCAATTGGTCACTTGTGAGCTGGCTATTTTGTTCATTCTTTTGGTGCTTTCATTTTTCATATTTGATTCTTGATTAATTTTAATTTCTACAATAGTTGTTTAATAACTTAGCTGCTGTTAGATTTTAGGACTAGTTCCCTTCCTCATGGGATTGACACCTTAGGTACTATGCGAATGACCCGTACGGTTGCAGTAATTCCCAAGGTTATAAATAGTAAAACTTAGTGTGCATAATCTTGAGTGAACATGTTTTTGGCGCCGTTATTGGAGAAGGTAATTTAGTTCTATAGTTTAAGGCATTAGAGTAGTTTTTAATTTTTGTTTTTTATTTCATTCGTTTTACTTAGGAATCGTGCTCTTACATGAACACGAGTCACGAGGGGTTCGAGTCACGCAATTGAGATGTCAGATTTAGACATAACACGTTTAGAAAGAATCATTAGGAAAGCTCGACGAGAAGAAGAAGAAGAGATCGAGAAAGCACAAATGGCCTAGGAATTCCAAAGAAACATGGATCAAGAAGTCAACCCTGGCAAGCAACAACAGAGAACCCTCATGGATTTTATAAGGTCAGGGTTCAATCCTACGAACTAAGGAGTTGCTAGACCGCATGTTCAAGCAGTTTCCTTTGAAATTAAGCTAGCCCTCTTGAACATACTTTAACATAATGTCCAATTCTATGGACTTGCAAATGAAGACCCAAATGCTCACATTGTGAGTTTTCTCAAGATCTGTGATACTTTTCGGTATCACCAAATGTTGCAAAACGTAGTGAGAATTAGGCTATTTCCCTTCATGCTTAAAGATAGAACGAAGGCTTGGTATCATTCACTGATCCTTGCTAACATTACGACATGGGACCAACTAGTCCATGCCTTCCTAGCTAAATACTTCCCACTAACAAAGACCACCAAAATTATTAAGGAAATTACAAACTTCCAACAAGGTGATGGGGAGTCTATTTATTAAGCATGGGAGCGTTACAAGGACTTGCAGAGGAGATGCCCACACCATAATTTACCGAAGGAGTTCCTACTGTAGACATTTTACAATGGAGTGAACCCACATACTAGAGACACCATTGATGCGACGTCAGGAGGATCATTAATGACAAAGATGGTCGATGAAACAAAAGAGTTAATAGAGGAGATGGCTAGCAATAGCTATTTATGGGTGAGTGAACGTAGTAGACAATTTTCTAACCTTAGGGAGCAGAAGGGAGTTGTCACCGTTAATTAGATGATAGAAATACAAGTTAAGATCGACAACTTGACGTGACAACTTAGCAATATAAAGGCGTCATCCTCAGCTATGGTAAAGGTCGCATATTTGAAGTGTGAGCTATGCGATCAATTGGATCATGATACGGTAGACTGCTATCTGATGAGAAATAATACCCAGAGCAAGTTAATTATATGAAGGCCCAATTCGAACATGGAGGGGGTACTAATCCCTACTCTAACACATATAACCCTAGGTGGAAGAATCATCCTAACTTCTCCTAGTCGAACAGCAATAATGGACGGTAGCTCAGGCCTCAAGGACAATTGAGCTTTCAGCAGGATAAGACAAGTTCGATGGAAGCCAAATTGGACAAAATTTTGGATAAGCTTGGGACTTTAGATAATGCATATAAGAAGCTAGAAGATAAATTTGAGCAAGTTATTAAGAGACATGCATCTTCCATTCATAATTTAGAAGCCCAAGTGGGTCAACTGATAAATACCTTTTCTATGCAAAAATTTGGAAATGTTCCTAGCGCTTTAAGAAATAAATTAAAGGAGCAGCTAAAAGCTATCACACTTCAGAGTGGAAAGGAAATTGAACTAGCCATAAGGACAAGAGAGGAGCCTACCCAGCCAGTAGAGAAGAATCAAGAAAAGGGCAAAGAAGTGGATATGAGCGAATACCCTCTATATGTTACACCTCCTCCATATCAGCTCAAGGTACCTATTCCTCAACGACTATAAAAGAAGAAGTTAGATGAATAATTTACAAGGTTCGTTGAGAAGCTAAAGACGCTACAGATAAATCTCTAATTTGTTAAGGCATTAGAACACATGCCAAAATACGTAAAAATTTTAAAGGATATATTATCTAAGAAGCATACCTAGGAGGAAAATCAGACAGTAGCCCTGACTGGCACTGCGGTTCAATAGTTACCAGTCAAATGCCTTCAAAATTGAAAGATTCAGGAAGTTTCACAATACCTTGTGTGGTTGATAAATTGGAATTCACTAAATGCTTGTGCGATCTGGGAGCTAGCATCAATCTTATGCCTTTTGCAATATTCAAGAAGCTGGGACTAGGAGAGGTCAAGCCTACCTCGATGTTATTTCAATTGGCAGACCAATCCATTAAAAAGTTGTTAGGAATAGTGGAAGATGTACTGATGCGAGTAGACAAGTTCATTATTCCAGTAGATTTTATGGTTCTAGATTTTGAAGAAGATAAGAAATGCCTACTAATCTTGGGTCGACCTTTCATGAATACGGGAAAGGCTATAATTGATGTTCACGAAGGTAAATTGACACTTTGAATAGGAGAAGATCAGGTTGAATTCAATATGAATAAGGCCTTAAAGAATCCAATAACAAGTAGTGCATGCATAAAGATCGAAATATTGGATCACCAATTGCGAGAACAAATTGAGAGTTGCATTACAGAAGTGAAGTCTTTGGAAGCAAAGGATGATAATGAACACCAGAATCCTGAATCTACAGAAGATGATGAGATAGAGGGAACAGATGTTCCAGTGCATCAAGACAAATTAGTTCAAACCGAAGCACCCACTCCACCATCCTCAGAGAAGCCTCCGATATTATAACTAAAGTCGTTACCTACATACCTCAGGTATACCTTTCTTGATAAAGGTAGAACCTTACCAATAATAATCTCCAAACAATTAAGTGAAAATAGGAAATTAAAGTGGTGGAGTTTGTCAAGAAGTGGATAAAAGCTATTGGATGGCAGATTGTTGACATTCAAGGAATAAGTTTGAATGTTTGCATGCACCGGATAAATTTAGAGGATGGTTGTAAAATGGTGCAGGAGCATCAACAGAGATTGAATCCTAACATGAAGGAGGTAGTCAAGAAGGAAATCACTAAACTCCTGGATGCAGGGATAATTTATCCCATCTCTGATAGTGAGTGGGTCAGCCTGGTGCAATGCGTATCTAAAAAGGGAGGAATGACGGTGATAGAAAGAGAAAATGGAGAAGTAATTTCTACAAGAACAGTCACAAGATGGAGAGTGCATTGATTATTGGAAGCTTAACTTAGTGACTAAGAAGGATCACTTTCCTCTTCCATTCATAGACCAGATAATAGAAAGGGTAGCTGACCATTTGTTCTATTATTTCTTAGACGGATACTCAGGCTATAATATAATTTTTATCTACCCTGACAATAAGGAGAAAACTACATTCACTTGCCCTTATGGTACGTTGTATATAGATGGATGCCCTTCGGACTCTGCAATGCCCCAGCCACATTTCAGAGATACATGATGTCAAATTTCACGGACATGATAGAAGATATAATAGAGGTATTCATGGATGACTTTTCAGTCTTTGGAGACTCTTTTGAAAGGTTTTTAACTAATTTGGATTGAGTTCTTCAAAGGTGTGAAGAATCACATCTGGTGCTGAATTGTGAAAAATACCATTTTATGGTATAAGAAGGGATAGTACTAGGCCACAAAATCTCACATCAAGGCGAAGTCGATAGAGCAAAGACAAAGGTGATGGAGAGGCTCCCACCACCAAGTAATGTAAAAGGTGTGCGAGGATTCTTAGGTTATGCTAGATTCTACTATTGTTTCATCAAAGATTTTTCACAAATTGCAAGACCTTTAACAAACCTCTTAGTCAAGGATGTACCATTTTTGTTTAATGACAAGTGTATGTCTGCATTTAATACTCTAAAGGAGGCATTAATTTCAGCATCAATTTTATCACCACCAAACTGGACGTTGCCGTTTGAAGTGATGTGTGATGCAAGTGATCAGGCCATAGGTTGCACTTTGGGTCAACAGAAAGACAAGAAGTTGCATGCAATCTACTATACTAGTAAGACTCTTGCAGGACCCCAACTGAATTAGACCACTACAAAAAAGGAATTACTCGCAGTAGTGTGTGCGTGTGATAAGTTTCAACAATACCTTTTGGGATTAAAGGTGATTGTATTCATCGACCACGCAGCTTTAAAATACCCTTTCAACAAGAAAGATGCTAAACCCAAGTTAATTTGATGGGTTTTACTTTTGCAAGAATTCGATTTAGAAGTAAGAGACAAAAAGGGAGCTAAAAATGTGGTAGCTGACCACCTATCCAGACTTGAGGGAGGGGAATGCAAGCCAAGCAATGATATTAATGAGAATTTTCCAGATGAAATTCTAATGTTACTCGAGAGCTTGACTACAACGTGGTTTACAGATATCACTAATTATGTGGCCAGTGTTAAACTTCCCTCAGATCTCTCTTACCAATAACGAAAGAAGTTCTTGCATGATTATAACCATTATATATGGGATGAACCAACCCTATATAGAATTTGTGCAAATGGGTTAATGTGACGTTGTGTCCTGAATGAGGAAATGTTAGACATCTTTAAGCAATGTCATGGAGGTCAATATGCTGGACATTATGGAGTAAACAAAACGATAGCTCGGATACTTAAAAGTGGATTTTACTGGCCACAGCTGTTTAAGGATGCACAAACCCATGTAGCACAATGTGATCGATTCCAGAGGATAGGTAACATATCTAAGAGGGATGAGATGCTGTTATCAAATATTCAAGAGGTAGAGGTCTTCAATGTCTAGGGCATTGACTTTATGGGTCCATTTCCATCTTTGATGGGGAACATGTACATTATGGTGGGAGTCGATTATATCTTGCGATGGCTGAAGCGATAGCATCTCCGACAAATGATGGGAAGGTAGTGCAAAAGTTCATTAAATGGCTATTTAATCAGTTTTGAGTGCCGCGTATAATAATAAGTGATGGAGGTGCACATTTTGGCAATAGATCTTTTGATGCCCTCCTTAAACGATATGGAGCATGCCACAGATGACTACACCTTACCATCCACAAACTAGTGGCCAAGTGGAAGTTGTCAACTAAGAGCTAAAACGAATTCTGGAAAAGACAGTGAACAATTCTCGAAAGGATTGGGCAGTAAAGCTGGATGATGCTTTATGGGTCTATAGGATAGCTTTTAAGAGACCAATTGGAATAACTCCGTATAGACTCGTGTACGAGAAAGCATGTCATCTATGGATCGAACTAGAGCATCGAGCGTATTGGGCAATCAAAGCATTAAACTTTGATTTGAAGCAAGTCAGTGAGAAGAGACTTCTATAACTGGACGAGCTCGAAGAGTTTTGCTTTAATGTTTATGAGAATGCCAAACTCTATAAAGAAAAGGTTAAGAAATGACATGATGCTTGTCTCAAGCAAAAGTATTTCAAAGTAGGGACACCATTCTACTATATAATTCTCGGTTAAGGCTATTTCTAGGGAAGTTGAAGTCTAGATAGAGTGGACCATTTACAGTGATTCAAGTTTTCGAACATGGAGCTCTCAAATTGGAAAATGTTAATAAAGAGACTTTTAAAGTCAATAGGCACTAGTGCAAGCTATATTTTGGAGGAACACTTTCCACATATAAGGAAGTGATTTCCTTGTCTCTAACTACTTAAAAATTCCTCTTAAATTAAACGTCAAGCTAAGGACCATAAAATAGCAAGTAGTTATATTTTGTTTGAAAATGTTAGTGATAGTAGTTTTATTTTCAATACATTGTTGGTATTTCGAAGCTCAAAGTGTTCAATTACTACCTCCCACACCATCACCACCTCCATCTCCTTAGGATTCAAGTCTAATTTTTCTTCAATTATATTTTGTTTTGTGTTGTTTATTTTTTTGTTATTTTTTTTTATTTTTATCGTTAATTTTATCTATTTTGTGTTATTTTAATTTCTGTTTTGACATTTCGTTTATGTATGTCGTGTGTGTTTCATTCTCACATTGAGGACAATGTGTTGTTCAAGTGTGGGGAGGAATTTTGTGTTTTTCTTTTGTATGTGAATTTTGCATACTGTATGATAGTATTAGGTTGCATAGTGTGAAGTGTGTCAATGTGTCAATGGCTTAGACTGAGTGAAAACAATTTTTAATTTTGGACATAGTCTTTTAGGTTGTGAACAATCATTAGCCTGCAAAATTAGTGAATTAAGGGACCTTTGGATAAATATACACCTAATTAGGACTTAGTGTAAATTTAGCACCCTATAGATTGTCACATTCATTTATAATTTGAGGCCTTTTAGCTAAGTAGCTTAACTAGTATTTTTTTTCATGGGAACGAATAGTTTAAAGCAATAAGGTAGGCAATAAAAAAAGTGTTTAATAAGTGTTCAATAATCACTATTCCATTGGCCTTCGGGTTGTGAATAGAGCTAGTAGCTAGTTGAAAACATGATGTAGCTGAGTAACTGGATCGAAACACATCACAAATGTGTGCCTTCGTGTAAAAAGGCTATAATGACGTTTTAACCAAGCTATTAATAAATGACTTAGTCGAGTAACCGGATCAACATTCATCACAAACGTTTGCCTCCGAGTAATAAATAAATAAATAAAAATAAAATTTGTTTATTTAAATAAAAACCTACCAGACTTACAATAAGCTTGAAGGTTCAAGGAAATATACCTAGGAACAGTTTCTGAGTCTATGGGACCAAAAAATTATTAATGTGTGCGCACAATTGAATTGGGTAAATAGGTTAACACTTGGTATTGAGTTAGTTGTATATTTAGTTCAAAGCCCCTAGACACATATTTTGCATGTTAATGATTTGACATAATTTGAATGGGTATGTCCAAGATTAAATTTAGTTCATGAAGATTAGAGCCAATGTCACATTATTATATGGTGTGCTTGTTTTATTAGGTTTTGTTGTTTTGTTTGCTTGAGGACAAGCAAGTGTTGAGTATGCATTTAGGGTTTAATTAGGTTAGTTTTTGTGTTTAAGTGTTTTTATGGGTTAGTTTGAATCTTTGAGCTTAATTTATATATTTTTTGGGTACTTTGATGTGTGTGCTAGTGTTGCAAGATAAACAGGGAAGAACATGAAGATTTAAAGAGTTTCAGGCTAAAAGACATAGGCCACAATCGTGCACATTAGCCATGATCAGGACAGAAGAGGAAGAGCCAGCAGCAACCAAGCCACGATCGTGACAGAGAGCATTAAGTCAGGCCATAATCGTGCACTCTGGGCCATGATCGTGACAGAAAGGTCAAAGTGCTAGCCACGATCGTGGCAGTCAGAGCCACGATCGTGCCCTGCATCAGGTTGACACAAAAACTCAATTTTTGGGTAATTTTTTGGACCGTTTTGACCCCAAGTTTGACCTAGGGCTGCTACAGAATAAATAAAACAATACCTAACAGCTAGCAGTAGTTTTTAGAGAGCCGATAGGGCTATGCAAAAAGAGAGATTCTACAAAAATTCGAGAGAGACCTACAGAGAGATCAAGCTATTGAAGAAGGAGACGAAGGAAGAGAGACACAAAGACACGTTTGACGCGACGTACTTCCCAGAACAGGTGGTTTCCTATAGTCGCTACCTCCGAGATCCATTCCGACATTATTTTTTGTTTTTTATTTTGATTTCATTGATGTATGAGATTTGGATATTGATTAGGAATATTGTCGTTGAGTGTTGATCTTTTATCTAAACTCACCTTCGAGTTTTTTTGTTCTTGAGATTAATAAAATTTATTTGATTATGTTTTAATCGAATTATTTGTGATTCAATTTCGATTCTTCATAACTTGGCAACAAACTGAGAGGTGAGCCAAATGAAAATCATCGATTTAGGCTAACGAGAGTTAGGTAAATCAATAAGTAGAGAATTGAATCAAATCGGTAGAGTCGTGTAACGAGAGATCGAACATAGATTCCTAATAGGTTAATAGACAACTTTAGAACTAATTTAAGTTTTGGACAAATTACGGATCGAGAGATCACAATTTTCATAATTTGAATTAAGGATTATTAATTAGGGTTAAGAATTATAACTTGAGACAGAGTAATTCACCCTAAGATCATCTGGGCCCTTTAAGTTAGAAATTACATAATTGGGTAGATTTTCTTTAGTTTCGAATTAATTCCCCCTTTCTCTTAATTGGTCACTTCAAAGTTGAGTTTCAGATTATTTGTCTGAGCTGGCTATTTTGTTCATTCTTTTGGTGCTTTAATTTCTTATATTTGATTGTTGATTAATTTTAATTTCTGCAATAGTTGTTTAATTAGGTATTGCGAACTTACTTGCGTTAGATTTTAGGACTAGTTCCTTTCCTCGTGAGATCGACACCTTAGGTACTACACGAACGGCCCGTGCGCTTGCGGTAATTACCAAGGTTATAAATAGTAAACTTAGCGCGTGTAACCTTGAGTGAACATGATGTGATATGCAATACTGGCTTATATGATATACTCATTAAAGTGTCATAAATTGTGATATGACTTGTGTGAGTGCATCGATGATGGTTCACTCACTAAGTTTGTAAACTTATCAAAATTGTAACATTTTTTTTAGGTTTAGGGGAGTTCTAGCTACTAAAGCCATCTAGCAGAAGTTTAGTACTTACATTTTGGGGACAAAAATGACCCAAATGTCTGATCAGATGAATCTATAGAGTCTAGTTAGAGTCTTTTGCATTAGCATCCCATATTATAATGCACAATATCTCTAGTATGTAACTTTTGTAATATATGTTTGTACTGAGATTGAACTCAAAACTGATGATGATGTCTATGATGGATTTTGATTTATGTTGACATATGTGACCTTATATGCTTGTGAAAGAAATGGGAAGAAATGAATATTTTAAATGCTTATGATTTGTTCAATGTCTAAGATCTAGTTAATTTGATTATCGTAATGAATCATTTCTGTAGAGTATATCCTTGAATATCCTCTGGTATGTTCGGGATTATGCTCTATGGGAGTGGTATGTTACATCACATACTACACCCATGACCTGTGCACTTGCAGTATATTGAGGGTTTTAAATAAATTAAAACTTGCTTCAACAACTTCTCTAATCCCTAAAAAGTAATGCTCTAAAGGTTGTATGGTACAAGCTAATGTGGTTTAAACAGGCTTGGCCAAGAGCCTCCTTTATCATTTGGCACATGATTAGGGGAAAACTAATTACATTAGATAGACTGAAAAGTTTCTTAAATATTTTAAATGCTTGTGTGTTTTTCAACCAAAAATAAGAACAAATGGAGCATTTTTGTAGCAACACCCCACTGCTATAGATTTCATACGGGGATACCCTGAGGACATTCCAGTATATAATCTATAATAATGGCATGTTAACTATCTCACCTTCACTTTATAACA
>JAOQML010000004.1:6991677-7006553 GCA_027568935.1 Erythroxylum urbanii
AATATATTATTAACAAGTCATAATGTTAATACATGAATCACAAATATCCATTGGCCTAGGGCACACTACTAACAGTTATAAGGATAAATACGAAGCTATTATGATGCTATAAGGATTTATGGAAGGTTATTGATTGCAGGTTCCTATATGATAAGTTTTTAATATTTTTAAACCTCAATATTTCCGCAAGCGTACGGGTCATTCGCGTAGTACCTAAGGTATCGATCTTACAAGGAGGAGTAATTTAATCTTAACTCAAATTTGCAAATAATTAAATTCAACAACTAGGCAGAAAATTATTCAATCAAAAACCAATCTCAAGAATTAAATTCATAAATAATAAACAAGATAGCAATTTGCATAACCCAATCAAAAATCAACCTAGGAACTGCCAATTGAGAGAAAGGGATTTTTTGATCCAACCTTAATGGAAACCTTATTGATTATGAAATTATCGAATTACTAGGTCTAGATGATCTTAGGGAGGATCACTCTCTCTCAAGTTATAATCTTTAACCTTAATTAAATTATGGAATTGTAATATGTCGATTCCCAATTGAACTAAAACTTTATTTAGTTCTGAATTTGTCTAATAACCTACTGAAAACCTATGCATGATCTCTTGTTACATAAATTTACTAGTTTGATTCAATTCTTAATCTATCAAACTACCTAACTCTCATTAGCCCAATTCGATGATTTTCACTCGGTTCACCCTCTCAGTTTATTACCGAATTATTAAGAATAGAAATTAATTCACAATAACTCAACAAAAACAAAAACAATCAACTTTCATTAATATCAAAGACAAAATCTCGAAGGTGAGTATAGACATAACTCAACATTCAATAAATCTTATTCTCAACAATTATCTCAATTCTATACATTAATAAAATTGAGAATAAATTGGAAAATACGTTTGGAACGGAACAGCTAAGTTAACAAGGTCGAGCAAACTCCTGTTCTAGTAAGTACTTCGTGTGGCTTCTTCTCCGTGTCTCTCTTCCTTCGATGCTTTCTCAATCTCTCGATAAAGCTCTCTATAGGGTTTGGAGTTTGGCTGATGCAAAAATATCTCTTTTTCTGTTCTTATTGTTCTATTATGTTCATTTTTGTTTAGGATTGAACTATGATTTTTTTTGGGGTCTAAATGGTCTAAAAAATCCCTCAAAATGTGAAGTTTGGAAGTGGTTGTGCATCACTATTGTTTTAGCCTAAATGTCTTCCAAAACTCCTCCATTCTTCGATATTGAACTTGAAACACTAACAAACACATCAAGGTACCTCATAAACATAATATTTAAGCTCAAAAGCTTGTACTAACCCCTAAAACACTTAAAACACAAATAATTAACAAACTAACACAATTCTAACCTAAACACATACTAAATGACGAAATTAATAACTAAACACATATCAAACTATGCCCAAAAATATGATGCAATTTACACTTATCAACATCTCCACACTTAAACGTTTGCTTGTCCTCAAGCAAACAAAACAACAAACAACATAAAGCACAAAACACATAATGCAACAAAATAAGGCATTGGCTTCAACTTCACAAAATAATTTAACTCTAAACACATTCATTCAAGTTGTTCCAAATTATTAACATGTAAAATATGCGTCTAAGCACCTTGGACTTAAACTAATCAAAATTTTAACTTAGGTCACTATTTTCACAAGCTAATAAATCTTCACAACCTACAAGGTTATGTTTAAGGCTAAATCTATCCCGTTAAGCTCTAGCCATTGATGCATTCACATAATTCACACCATACAACCTAAACAAACTATCATACAAAATGCAAATTTGACACTAAGGTAAAAACACACAACCCTCACCACACTTAAACAACACATTGTCCTCAATATGAAAAGGGTGCACAAACACACCCGAGGGAAATAAACACAATATACGAAAATCATAAGAAAAAAATACTAAAAAAAATGAAAAGAAAATGGTTAGAACATGAAACCTTTATGTTGACTGAGGTGCTGATGGTGATGGAGGTGGAGATCACTTGTTCTTGACACCTATGATTACTGCCCTATCTTATACTTGCTTCAAAAAAGAATAAGAGAGTTAGCATTCCAAAACATTCCAAATTATTAAGAACTTATTTTGAAATTTAAAACAAATCTAACTACGCAATAATTTAAACCTAACTACTAAATGTGCTAATTTATGATCATTAGCTTAACCTTAATCCTTTAAAACTCAGCCAGGATCAATTATGAGTGGCTTGGTTCCACCCTTCTCGTTCAATATCAGTTTTGTAGCTTGTGAGTAAGCTATAAATTGTGAAATGATTAGAAGGACAATATTAATAAAGTTGAGAAAACCAATTAAGCTTAGTAATGTCCTTTTTTCTAACAAACTGTCAATGGAATAGGGAATAACAAAACTCCCTAAATCTTCCATTGAATCCAACAGTTTGTCTTATATTTCTCAGAGAGTCTTCCACACTTCTCTTACAAAATTTACGAGAAAGCTGTCTTACTTGAATCTCCAGATTATGAATAGAAGTGGCATGATTTTTTGTTACTTGCTCAATTTGTTCTTATAGTCTCTTCTGGCCCTCTTCCATGTCTGTGAGCTTATTCATGATCTTATCCAATTTAGAATCCTATGAACTGGACTCATTTTGCAGAATTCCTAATAGGTCTTTATATCCTAAGTGAGTCTTTACATTGTTGGACCAATAGAAATTTGGGTGGTTCTGCCACCCCAAAGTTTACGAGTTCATATAAAGATGATGATTCCCATAACTAAATTGGGGCTCATTGAAATCTGCAAGAGTCCTTTGCTCCCTATAATATACATCCTCCATGATAGTTCTTTTATCTCCTAACTCCCAATTGACCTAAAACCTTGATTAGTTCAGTATTTGTCTAATAACCTACCGAAAACCTATGCACGATATCTCGTTACACAAATTTACCGATTTGATTCAATTCTCAATCTGTCAAACTATCTAACTCTTGTTAGCACAATTTGATGATTTTCACTCGGTTCACACTCTCATTTTATTATCAAATTATTAAGAACAAAAATTGAATCACAAGAACTCAATAAAAACACAAAAAATCAACTTTCATTAATATCAAAGATAAAATCCCGAAGGTGAGTATTGTTTGTAAGGTTACATACGCTAAGTTTTACTATTTCTAACCTTGTTAAAATTCGTAAGCACACGGGTCGTTCATGTAGTACCTAAGGTGTTGATCCCACGAGGAAGCCTAATCTAGTCCTAAAATCTAAGGTCATCCCAAACTACAATAATTCTAAACACATAACTAGTGCAGAAATTAAATCAATCAACAAGCAATTATGAGAATTTAAAGTGTCAAAATGCAAACAAAATAGTAATCACATAAGCCAATCTGAAATTAACCTACAAATCACCAAGTGAGAGAAAGGGGTTTTGATTCGAAATTAATGGAAACCTAACCAATTATGCAATCACTGACTTAACGAGTCTAGACGGTCCTAGGGTAAATTACTCTCTCTTAAGTTATAATTTTTAACCCTAATTGATGATCCCTAAGTTAAATTATGGAATTGCAATCTCTTGATTCACAATTGGCTCAAAACTTAAATTAGTTCTAAGTTGTCTATTAACCTACCGAGAACTTATGCTCGATCTCTCGTTACACAATTCTACCAGTTTGATTCAATTCTTAACCTATCAATTCACCTAACTCTCATTACCTCAAATTGATTATTTTTACCCGGCTCACCCTCTCAATTTATTACCAAGTTATTAAGAACATAATTGAAATCACAATTAAATCAATAAAAACAAAATCAATCGATTTTTATTAATCTCAAAAATCAAGATCCAAAGGTGAGTATAAACACAAACTCAACATTCAACACAAACAATTCTCAACACCTATTTTAATCCTATACAATAATAAAACTAAAATAAATGGAAAATATGTCGAGAACAGATTTGAGGAGACAGTAACAGCGGGAAACCACCTGTTTCAGGAAGTATGTCGTGTTAAACTCTTCTCTGTGTTTCTCTTCCTTTATCTCATTCCTCAATCTCTTGATTTCTCTCTAGGTTTTCTCTTGAAATTGGCTTAATCAAAGCTCTCTTACACGACTCTCTTAGCTTTCTAAAGACTACTACCTCTGCCTTATAATGTTCTATTTATATGTTTGAGGCTCTAGGTCAAAGTTAGGGTCAAAACGGTACAAAAAATCTTACGAAACTTGAGTTTTTCTATTAGCCGGAGGCAGGCCACGATCGTGGCCAGTGCTTTAACCTTTCTATCATGATCATGGCCCAATGTGCACGACCGTGGCCTGAATTTGAGGCTTTTTGTCACAATCGTGCCCCATATGTGCAATTGTAGCTTGACTACTGCTGGCTCGTCCTTCTCTGTCACGATCGTGGCTTACTGTGCCATGATCGTGAGCTATGTATTTTGCCCAAAACTCTTTGAATCTTCTCCGTTCTTCACCGTTTACCCTGAAACACTGACAAACGCATCACGATACCTAAAAAATATAACATTTAAGCTCAAAGACTTAATCTAACTTATAAAAACACTAAAACACTCAAACTAATATAATTAAACCCTAAATGAATACTCAACACACAGATTCACACTAAATACATAACAAATTAAACCCTCAAGCAATTGACAACTATCAACACCCCACACTTAAACGTTTGTTTATCCTCAAGCAAACAAAACAACAAACATAACAAACACAAAACACGCAATGCAATAATGAGGCAATGGCTTTAATCTTCATGAAATGAATTTAATCTTGAACAAAATCATTCAGTTATGTTAATTCATTAACATGCAAAATATGTGTCTAGGGGCTTTGAACTAAATATACAACTTAATCGAGACCTAAGTGTTAACTTATTTACCCTTTTCAATTGTACACACACATTAATAATTTTTCAGTTCCTCAAACTTTGTAACTGTTCCTAAGTATATTTTCATGAGAATTCAAGATTATTATAAGTCCGGTAAGTTTTTATCAAGAAAACGCACACACTTTTTTTCTTTTATTTGTTTAAACCCGAACTTAGTCTTTTACTTGGTGGCATATATTTGTGATGAACAACAATTCGGTTACTCAGCTAAGTCATTTTACTAAACTGCATAGCTGAAACGTCATTATAGCCTTTTTACGTGAAGACACACATTTGTGACGTGTGTCGATCTGGTTACTTAACTATTATTATGTTTTCAATTGGCTACTAGCTTTATTCGTAACCTAAGGTCAGTAGAATAGTGATTTATTAAGCAAAACTTTTTTTATTGCCTACCTTGTTGCTTTGAGCTATTAGTTTTCATGAAAAATACTAGTTAAGCTACTTAAGTTAAAAGACCTCAAATTATGAATGAATGAGACAATCTAGAAGGTGCTAAATTTACAATAAGTCCTAATTAGGCTATATATTTATCCAAAGGCCCCTAATTTACTAATTTCGTAGGGTAATGATCGTTCACAACCTAATAGACTATGTCTAAAATTAAATGAATTTCACTTAATCTAAGCCATTGACACATTCACACACTTCACACAATGTAACCTAATAGCTATCATACAGTATGGAAAATCACATTTAAAAGCAAAACACATAATCTCTTCCCATACTTGAACAACACATTGTCCTCAATGTGAGAAGGAAGCACACATAAACATATGATCAAACGGTAAAGACAAAACTAAAGTAACAAAGAACAGACCAAATTAACAAGAAAAATAGAAATAGAAATAAAAACAAAAAATAGAAATAGAAACAAAATAGAACCGAAAGCTAATTTGTAAAATAAAAATTAGGTTAGACATAAATCCTAAGAAGATGGAGGTGGTGATGGTGTCGGAGGTGGCAGTTGAACGCCCTGATACTTGAAATACCGATGGATCCGTTGGATATCTTAGTTCTAGCATCGTTGTGTGCGTGCCATCTCCACAATTTTTTTGTTAGTTTCGGATATTACATCCAAAAGCTTCTTCCAGCCTTGCTCTTCCTCTTCTTTGTCTTCCTCTTCTTCACTCGTTGATTCCTCCTGTCGAGGTAGCATTGAACTCGAGTTTGCTTGACTTGCCCTTTTCGACACATATGTCTTCTCGTTGACATTCCGTATACTCATATTTGTGGAATGGATGATCTCTGCCCGAAATAAGTGATGATGGTTAAGGAAGTTAGGGAGGAGAACTGTTAACCCCTCCGTTCTACACCAAAATGTTTTACAATGGTAGACACTATGTATCTCATTCCAAGATGGTTGCTCTGCTTGTGCAAAGTTACAACAATGGCATTCAGCATATGCATGGATGTGCATACTAGAATACTATGGTCTATGTACCACAATATAAAAAGTTCCTTGGTGGAACACTTGTTGATAGGACCGAATAATGTTATTATGTGCATTCTTAGCATGGAATCGCTTAATTCCAGTCAGCTCATGCCAGTATTAGGAAGGACGAAAGTCATCATGTTGATCAATGATGGTGGATTCGGGGAATCCATACATCTCACACATAATTTCGACATTCAGTACATATGATCATCCTCCCAATCTAAATCACAATTCTTTGGTATTCTTAAGGTCAAAGGTCAAGGTAGTAAAAATTTCCAGTGTAAGTTCCTCATAAACAGGGAATTGGAACCTATGAACTAGCCCCATTGGATTCTCTCGACTAGGTTCTCTACCTACTCACGTAATTCTAGTCTATCTAATGTGTCAACATCAAAGTATTTAAGAATTGAAATTTGCCTAGAACGAAGGGATTGAAAACAAATACCTTCCTCCTTGGTATAAATGGGGAATGGCACTCCGAAGTCTACTGCTCGGTTCCTTCTCCCCTGTCCCGCAACTTACTGTCTTCTATAAGGTTCCCGTCGAGCCGATTGTTTAATGCATGGCATGATTAGGCAGAGTGTGGAAGAATTTTGGAACGTTAAAATTTCTAGTGAGAGGTGAGAGTGTTTAGACGTTTGAATTCTAAAAAGATAAAATGAAAATGAAAGTGAAAGTGAAAAAGAAGTAAGAACTGAAAATATAGGTAGTAAAAGGGTAAAATGGTAAAATTTCCATTAAAAATTCTCGCCTACCCTGTTTCTGCATAGTCACAAGCCATGATTGTGGCCTGCTATGCCACGATCGTGGCATGCAGTATACCACAAACTCCAATGTCCTTCCAATTTGTTCTTTGCCCAATTATTTTCTCTTTCATTTCGTACTTCCTTTATAACCCTTTTTCACTTCTCGTTATATGATTGCACACTCTACCTGTGATTCTGAAATCCTATTATTTTTTTGCTTTTATTCAACAAAACTAAAAATAAACCTAACTACAGAATTTAACTATTCTAACAAAATTAAACAACGAAACTATATTATTATTATTATTTCCATGGGTTGCCTCTCATGCAGTGCTTCCTTTTACGTCAGTAGCTCAACACTCCTTTAAGCTCACAGTGGTTGGAATGAATGGTTCGATGGTAGCGTCGTCATTAATCTCAGAGTCTGTACCTTAGCTACCATACTACAATTACCACAGTCCTTCCAATTTTCTTTGCCTCACTTTCTCCTTCGTGAGCGCTTTTTTTGGAAAACATTTGCAGAATCATCCATGTCCTCCCATTCGCCTCGGGGCTCAGTTTCATCGAGATCCACTAGAGATGAAGGAGCTCCATATTCTTTAATGGTCACATTGAAGGTTATATGCTCCTTCCCTAACCGTAGGGTTAACTCGCCCCCATCAACATCAATAATTGAGCGCACAGTGGCTAAGAATGGCTGCCCAAGAATTATCGGAGTGTCCTCATCTTCGCTGATGTCCAAAACATAGAAGTCTGTGGGAAAAATAAATTTACTGACCTTTACTGGCACATCTTCTATGATTCCCATCAGTCCATGCAACGTTTTATTAGCCGTCTTAACAAAAAACTTAGTGCCCATACGACATTTTATTAGCCGTCTTAACAAAAAACTTAGTGGGCACTAACTCTCTTAACCCCAATTTTAGACTGAAAGTATAGGGCATCATATTTATGCTTGCGCCTAAGTCCACGAATGCCCTATTTATAATAATGTTGTTGATACTATATAGGGGATGAAAAAGTCTCCTGGTTCATCTTTCTTTGTAGCTACGTTGGGGTTTTCTTCTAATGGTTGCTCCTTAACCTCTTTTTTGACAGACTCCTGTATTTTGAGCTTTGACTGTACTTATTCCGTCACTTCCTCGATCTTATTGTGCTTAATTTCCCACAATTTTTCCAGTTTCCTCTTTGCATATAACTCTTGCTACTGCACAATAGGGAACGGAAATACTCGTCGAGTTACTTGAATTGACTCCATCACGGGCTCAATCAAAAAGTCTTCTTTCACTACTTGACCTTTTCCTCTATCTTTTACCTTTTCTAGTTCCTCATCTTGAGACTAACTTATAACCATGATACACTCCTTTGGGTTTGACTCAGTGTTGCTTGGAAGAGTTCGAGTATGCCTAGTAGACATTGCCTCTGTAAGCTGCCCCACTTGGACTTCTAAATTGTGTAAGGATGAGGCATGATTCTTCGTTACTTGCTCGAACTTTCTCTCGAGCCTCCTATGAGCTTCCTCCATGCCTCTAATCTTGTCAAAAATTTTGTCCAACTTTGACTCCATCGAGCTTGTTTTATCTTGCTAAAAGTTTGATTGCCTTTGAGACCTGAACTATCCTCCACTATTGTTGTTCGACCAGGAAAAGTTGGGGTGATTCTTCCACCCGTGGTTATAAGTGTCGGAGTAAGGATTGTTTCCCCCTCCTAGTCCATATTGCGCCCCCATGTAGTTCACTTGCTCTTGGTTGTCCTCTCTCATCAAATAGCAGTCCACAGTATCATGATCTACTTGACCATAAAACTCACACTTTAATTGCATGGCTTTAACCGGAGTAGAGGATGATGCCTTCACACTATTGAGTTGTTGCATCAAATTATTGATCTTTGCTTGCATCTCTGCCATCTGATCGAATGTAACGATTCCTTTTTGCTCTCTAAAAGTGGTAGGTATCCAACCTGGCTCACTCATCCACAGGCAACTATTACCGGCCATCTCCTCAATCAATTCCTTTGCTTCATCGACCATCTTTCGTATCAAAGATCCTCCTGATGCTACATCGATAGTGCCCCTAGTAGGTGGGTTAAATTTATTGTAAAACATCTGCAAAAGGAATTCCTTCAGTAGGTTATGATGTGACTCCCTGTCACTTGTTGAAAATTAGTAATTTCCTTTATTATCTTAGTGATCTTTGTCAAAAGAAAGTATTTATCTAGAAAAGCACGCACGACCTGCTACCACATCGTAATGTTAATGGGGCTCAGTGAGTGATGCCAAGCCGTTGCTCTATCCCTAAATGTGAAAGGGAATAGTCTAATCTTAACAGCATCTTCCGACATCTGGTGATACCGAAAAGTATCACAGATCTCAAGAAAATTTACGATATGCACATTTGGATCCTCATTCGCCACTCTTTGGTTAGACGGGTTGAACCCCAGCCTCATAAAGTCCAAGAGGGTTTATTGTTGTTATCCTTGAGTTACTCCTTGGTCCATGTTTCTCTAAAATTCCTCAGCCATTTATGATTTTCCTAACTCTTGCTCTTCTTCTTCTCGTCGAGCTTTCCTAAGGGTGCATTCTAATCGTGTTATGTCTAAATTTATCTCCTTTGCTACATGACTCGAACCCCTCGTGTTTGTGTTCATGCAAGAGCATGATTCCTAAAATAAACAAAAAGAACTAAAACCAAAAGTTAGAACTAACCTAACGCCTTAAACTATAGAACTAAATTGCCTTCCCTTTCAACACCGTCAAAAACTTGTTTGCAAGGTTACACATGCTAAGTTTTACTATTTATAACCTTGATAAATTTCACAAAAGCATGGGGCGTTTGTATAGTACCTAAGGTGTCGATCCCACGAGGAAGCCTAATCTAGTCCTAAAATCTAGGGTCGTCCTAAACTACAATAATTCTAAACAAATAACTAATGCAGAAATTAAATCAATCAACAAGTAATTATAAGAAATTAAAGTGCCGAAGTGAAAACAAAATAGCAATCACACAACCCAATTCGAAATTAACCTAGAAATTACCAAGTGAGAAAAAGGGGAATTTAATTCAAAATTAATGGAAACCTAACTAATTATGCAATCACTGACTTAACGAGTCTAGACGGCCTTAGGGTGAATTACTCTTTCGAGTTATAATTCGTAACCCTAATTGATGATCCTACCTTAAATTATGGAATTAAAATCTCTTGATTTGCAGTTGGCCCAAAACCTGAATTAGTTCTAAGTTGTCTATTAACCTACTGAGGAACTTATGCTCGTCTCTCGTTACATAATTCTACTGGTTTGATTCAATTATTAACCTATCAATTCACCTAACTCTCGTTAGCCTAAATTGATTATTTTTACCTAGCTCACCCTCTCATTTTATTGCCAAGTTATTAAGAATATAATTGAAATCACAATTAAATCAATAAAAACATAATCAATTGATTTTTATTAATCTCAAAAATCAAGATCCAAAGGTGAGTATAAACATAAACTTAACATTCAACACAAACGATTCTCAACACCTATTTCATTCCTATACATAAATAAAACTGAAATAAATGGAAAATATGTAGGGAATGGAGTTGGGGAGGTGGCGACAGTAGGAAACCATCTGTTCTGGGAAGTACGTCGGATCAAACTCTTCTCCATGTTTCTCTTCCTTTGTCTCCTCCCTCAATCTCTTGATTTCTCTCTAGGTTTTCTCTTGAAATTTGCTTAATCAAAGCTTTCTTACATGACTCTCTCGACTCTCTAAAGACTGCTACCTCTGACTTGTAATTTTCTCTTTATACTTTTGAGGCTCTAGGTTAAAACGGTCCAAAAGCTCTTGCAAAACTTGAGTTTTTTTGTTAGCCTGATGCGGGCCATGATCATGGCCCTACCTGCTATGATCGTGGCCAGCAATTTAACCTTTCTATCACGATCGTGCCCTATGTGCATGATCGTGGCCTAGCTACTGCTGGCTCATCCTTCTCTGTCATGATCATGGCCTACTGTGCCATGATTGTGGGCTATGTCTTTGGCCCAAAACTCTTCGAATCTTCTCGGTTCTTCACCGTTTACGCCAAAACACTAACAAACATATCACAGTACCTCAAAAATATAACATTTAAGCTCAAAGACTTAATCTAACACATAAAAACACTAAAAAACTCTAACTAACATAATTAAACCCTAAATGCATATTTAATAATCAAATTCACACTAAATATGTAACAAATTAAACCCTAAAATATCATGCAATTGACAACTATCAAGTATAGACATAACTCAGCATTCAACAAATCTTATTCTCAACAATTATCT
This sequence comes from Erythroxylum urbanii, assembly GCA_027568935.1. Lineage (NCBI taxonomy): Eukaryota > Viridiplantae > Streptophyta > Magnoliopsida > Malpighiales > Erythroxylaceae > Erythroxylum > Erythroxylum urbanii. The sequence continues at coordinate 7,003,078 of JAOQML010000004.1, forward strand.
CAATTCTATACATCAATAAAATTGAAAATAAATTAGAAAATACGATTGGAACAAAATGGTAAAGGCAACAATGGCGGGAAAGCTCCTGTTTCGGGAAGTACTTCATGTGGCTTCTTCTCTGTGTCTCTCTTCCTTTGATCCTTTCTCAATCTCTCGATAAAGCTCTCCCTAGGGTTCGGAATTTTGCACTGTCTTTCTGTTCTTGTTGTTCTATTTGTGTTCATTTGTGTTCATTTGTGTTTAGGGTTGAACTAGTGTTTTTTGGAGGTTCGAAAGGTCAAAAAAATCCCTCGAAACGTGAAGTTTGGAAGTGGTTGTGCATCTACCCGACGTAGGCCACGATCGTGGCCTATGTCAGCGTGCACTATCAAGCCATGATCGTGGGCCATTATTTCAACCTGAATGTCTTCCGAAATTCCTCCATTATTCGATATTGACTCTAAAACGCTAGCAAACACATCAAGGTACCTCATAAACATAATATTTAAGCTCAAAAGCTTGTACTAACCTTAAAACACTTAAAACACAAATAATTAACAAACTAACACAATTCTAACCTAAACTTATACTAAATGATTGAATTAATGGCTAAACACATATCAAACTATACCTTAAAACATGATGCAATTTACACTTATCAGTTATTATGTAAAATTATGGTTTTATGGACAAGAATTGTGACTGGCCAACAAAGAAGGGGCAATTCATTATCTAAATTAAAATTAATGAAAAGTCTGGACAACCAATGTTTAAGAGGTTTGACATCATATTCAATGAATTGAAGTATGCTTTCCTTAGAGGTTATAGGAAAATAATAGGACTAGATGGATGTTTTTTAAGACATTTCTTAGAGGTGCTTTGTTAGTTATAGTTAGGCATGATGGAAATAATCATGTGTGCCCTATATGCTAGGCTATGTTCGAGGGAGAGAATTATTAGTCATACAACTGGTTTTAAATATTCTTGGTGAAGATCTAAACATAAGTGGGAATTCATATACTTTTAAAGATTCATACTATTTATTCCTATATGTGTTTTGAATTATTATACTTACAATATATTGTTTTATTTGTTAATTTTTTGTGTTTAAGGTTTAGTAATTGTATTCAAGAATCTCTTCCTATAAGCTAAGCATAGAAAATGTGTCTAACATGTTTATACAAATTGGTTTAAATTATATAAGGGCCACATATACATTAATTTATTTTGGCAAACAAGTAAATGCACAATAGAACTAGAATTTGAAGAGATAATAGAGTAGTTGAAGAATGTATCAAAGAAGGCTTGCGATGACTTCAAAGTAAGGAATCCTGAGACTTTTGTGAAAGCATTTTTTAGGATAAAACAAAAGTATGAAATTGTTCACACACCATATTAGAGACATTTAACGGTTTCATAAAATAAAAAAGCTTAATCAATAAGCTAGAGGATATTTGAGTTACTTTAATAACTCAAATTCATAAAAAAAAGGATATGATGATCAAATCTACTGATGATATGTGTACAAGGGTGAGGAAGAAGATAGAGACTGCACAATAGGAAGCAAGGCATTGTATCACTAAAAGAAACGAAAGTTTAAAGTTCAAAGTAATGTATAAAGTCATTGTTGATTTATAAAGTAAGAACATACCAAGTCAAAGTAATGTTTCCTTTAACTTTTGCTAAATTGTCAAAACAATAATAAAAAGCATTCTTAAATCCACTAACAATAACTTGACACTCTTCCTAGGTTAAGTATATACTAGGTGGAAAAGTAATAAAAGCTACTTATATTTTATTTGCATCTATATTGTTTAACAATACATAAGATGGTTAGTCCCAAAAATAGTTCAATGGGCTAAATGAATATTGCATAGCAACAAACAAAATATGGGCTCATTACTAATATGCCTTTATGTTCGCACGTGCATTTTAAATAAGATTAACATATTTAAAAATAATTTTCAAGGAAATTAAGCAGTTTTGATAGTTTTCTGAACCTTTTCAAGTAGATGATTAGTGATACTTGACTAAACCTTTTCCCTCTTTCTTAATAGTATTCTCTTAAGTTTTAAAGATATGTGTAAAACTTGTCTCAGGGGTACCAATAACTCATAAAATATTACTATAATAAATATTATTATAGTATAGAGCTGCTATCTTATTATCGAAATGCAGTGTTATAGTTTCTTAGTCGACATGCATCAGAATGGAAGTATGTATCAGTAAGGCACTAGGATACACGACATCATACATTAATTAATACAAATCTCTTCCACTGATACGCATTTGAGTGGATAACATTATGAAACTAAATAATGTTACATATCTCTATATTTACAAAAATGCTAATAAACCAGAAATAATTGAGCTTCACTACCAAAAACTTATCTTTAAGGGTTGAAAATGAAATGAACAAGAACATAGAACATCGACCATAGGACATGGCATAAGCATTGAAGTAAAACAAACAATGATAAATGGAAAGAAGTAGACCTTGGGTATCTCTTCTAGGCAAATAAGAACTTAGTCAACTTAAGGAACAACCTACAAAACCAAATCAACAGTTTTGTAAAATAAGGAAACCTCAATTATATGAACAAGAATAGATATAAAAAGAAAAAGAAAAAGACAAAACCTCAATTGTTAAATACATACCTGCACAGAAGATGAAGGAGCAGGATGGAAAATAATGAAATCTAAGACGACGTAAGTTGAGGGAACCACTAGAGTAAGGTGAGGAAAATAGTGAAGAAGTAAGTAGCATGCCCATAGAGACGATGAACCAACTTGTCAACGAAGATGAAAGGAGTGCAGTTATTTTCTTCTGATTTTTTTGGGTTAAATTAATTTTAAGGATTTCATAAAATTTGACTTATTTTTAATGTTTGAAATCATAAATTTTATATGTAGCACAACTACAATATGTGGCAATTATGTGGCAAAAAAATACTTGTATGACATGCTTACCACGTTATCCAACGTTATTAAAATTAATAGAAAACTTAAAATTTTGTTATTTTTGCTGTAAATTGAAACTTTGAATATTTTAGTTTCGTTTTCTAAGTTTGAGTTATTATTACAAAATTAAGTTAAATTTTTTTTATAATTAATCTTTTCTGTATATATGGACATGAGCTCAAACACACGTGTGCTTCTTTCAGAAAACTTTTGTTATGTCAGTACGTATGGGTTTCAACCTGTATTTTCACCATTGGTTTTCAGAAAAAAGGTATGCTCTAGCACACAATCATGTTTATTAACAGACTTTTAGGAAACATTTGTTTTCTTCCTAAAACTTCAAAACCGCATACTTGTATATGTAAGTCATACATAAGTAACTAATTAAATAAGTTATATTTTGATATTTTATTTATAATTAAATTATACATTTGATCAATTTTAGCCTAATATAATTAACCAGTGACTATAAATTATATTGAATTATAATATTAGACTCATAATTTTGTAAAGTAATATAATAATGTTAAAAATGA
>JAOQML010000004.1:7051347-7065523 GCA_027568935.1 Erythroxylum urbanii
ATTAAATTTTCACTCAACGTGTACTTAAAAAGTTTCCGCATTGCTTGACTTCACGCACCAAGGGAAGCAGCAGCACATCCACTCTCCGGTTAGAAGATGAGAGACAATTACACATAAATTTGTCTTCCAGTTAATGAACAAAAACCTACCACCAGCAATTACTAATTACATGATTTCACGTGTCTTTCCTGACATCTTCGGGTGCCGATATTATTTAACGGACCCTGAGAATTAGATGGAAACTGGTGGGATGCAAACAAGCTGCCAAGTAACAATACTGTTCAGGATGATGTCCGCTTCAAGCTCCGATACTGACAATTCACGCTTTTCACAAGTCAATTACACCTCTTGTTGGGGTCTTCCTTTTTATCCTTTTCTGGTCTCTCACCTCCTTGAAAATAGTGTAGAACTGTTTAGATTCATTAAATCCCAAGATAGACAAAACTACGAATACACATGCACATGGCACACCATCATCGAAAAGGGCATATGGAGAAGCACAAGAACATGCACAAGCAGGGCAAAAGAAAGGCTCAGATAAGTTTCAAGGGTGGGAATATTGGGGGGTTGGTCGTGTGGGGCGGTGCTCTAGCTGTTGTTAGTTTGATCGCTGCTTTTTCTGTCAAGAAAAGTAGAAGAAAAGCCAACGACGACAATCGTACCTCTGAAAAAGCAGTTGATAATGCTGTCCATGAGAGTCAGTCATCGACTATCTATCGGGAGCACTGGTTATTGTTTAATCAGATAATTTTGCGTGTTATTAATTCTTGTTCCTTTAATTTTTCTCTGTTTTGTTTTGTGACCATCCTTTTTAAGATTGATTGCTTTGCAGCTGTGCAAGCTTTGGATCAAGAAAGATGGTTGAAGCCAAGATTGACTCTTGCGAGGTACGTAGCCTCTACCAAAAGTTTTAACTTTGGTTATTTAACCTTCAAAAACATGCTTGTGATATTTAGATTGTCAATATTTGCGTATTAAATGATTCAATTGTGAAATTGGGTTCAGGAGCAGAATCCCGTGTCCGTGATCAATGGTCACAATGAAGATTTTACCGTTGAATCTGAAGATATACTAAACGCTGACGATCCAAACGAAGAAAACTCTGAGTTTTGCAGGAAATGCATTAAAGTTGAAGAAATTTCCTTGGGTAGAACAAACTTATCCGGAGAGGATTTGCAGTCGACTGAAAGTGTTGACCTGTTGGGAGAGAGAGAAACTTGCGATAGGGAAAGTGTTAATCACAATTCACTGAATAATTCAGGTGATGAAGTCGCTGGTAATTAATAATGATAGTACGAACATTGCACAACACAAAATGCAGTTTTTGGATTGTAAAGCTTCGTCTTTTACTGATTACTTGCACGCTTCAGTTCAGGAACAGAGTCTCAAGGCTGTGGACAACGGCGGGAATGAGAATTCTATCGTTGACTCTGATGGCATCGTCCTCAATAATGATCCTAAAGAAATTGCGGAATCGTGTATTGGGGTTGAAGAATTTTCATCGTCGGATGCGACCTTGTGCGGGACGGAAAAAGCGATAGATAACTTTTCTGGGGAGGATCTGCCGGTGAATGAAACTGTTGATGTCGTGTACGAGAAAGAAAGTTCTTTCATGGAAAGGTCTAGCTCGGAGGACAATTCACCGAATCAATCAGCTGAAGATGATGAAGGCATCAGTGATGAAGTTGGTTGTGACGATAACAATGAGGAAAAGGACGGAAGCAGCTGTGAAGACTGTGTCACAGAGAATGGGGAAGAAGAAGTCTCAGAGGAAGGAACTATTAGCTCTTCTGCTGAATCCAGAGCCGAAGCAATTTGGCCGGCAGAGGAAATAGAGACATTGTCGTTGGAACTCAAGAGCAACGTTATTAAACTGGAAAATTCGGAAGAAAAGACAACCGGAAAAGGAGAGCAAGCTCACTTGAAGGACAACCAAAATAAATTGGTCGATGATTATGAGGTTCTGAAGAAGGGAAATATCGTGGAACTTGAAATGACGAATGATAAAATGGAGCACTCAAGAAATTGGGGAGTTAGGGTGTCGACGATGGTGATAGGGCTACTGGTTCTGCTGCTACTGCTATCTATTCAACATAGTGCTTTGTACTACTATCTCCTTAATAGCGAACTGCCCTCGTCACATGAAGTTTGAAGAAACTGAATAATCATCCAGAACAGAAATTCAATAATCAACTGCAAATTGTTCACCTTTATTGATTATCTAAGAGCCATCAAAATGTAAAATGCAAGCCGTTGATCCTTTCCTTATTTTTATTTTTTTTTCTAGTTGAGCACCAAGTTACGCGAAAAAGGAGTTGTTAATTAAATAATTAGAGTGCTCTTCTTATACAAGAAAAATGTGAAAGGTTATACACGCAAGTTTTGTATACATGAAAAAAGAATGATGAACATGTGATTTATTTTGGACAAGGTGGTGGATTTTGGGCTCCTCCAGTTGTAAATTCTGCATTAAGACATTCAGATGCTATAGTTGAATTCTGTGATTGAGGGTCATTGAAGGTCAAATTAATGTCGAGCAATTCAACTCCTTTGCAAGGGACTGACGAGCTGCAGGAGAGACTGACTGCAACATTTGAAATAGTTGTTCCTTTGATGTTCTTGAAATGCACGTCACTTAGCTCTACTTTTGATGGCTGCAACAAATACAAGTTAATAGGAGTTACATTTTATCCTAATGTTAATGTAGAATTCTTTAAAAAATTTAGATAGAGACACGTACCTCAGGGCTACTGCGAGAACTATACTTCTGATCTATTATAATAGGATTTTTCACAGACTCCATAATAATGTCTTGATAAGTGATATTTGAGGCTTTGCTTGGCGGAGATGCAGCATAGGTTTTGATCCTGGCACCGTTGGTGGTATTAGATAATGTGCAATTAGTCACAAAAATGCCAGACACGTCCTTTTCATTTTCATATTTGCCTAGGCTGCCAACGCTGATTGTTCCAAAACGAAAACAAATTAGTGGGTGAATGATTCAAATAATCTAGGGAGTTACAAACATACATACACGCATAAATACCTTAAACCATGTCCAGGGCCACAAAAGACATTGGATATGTAAGCATTAGTGACTCCTTGGCCGATGGAAATGCAGTCATCTCCAGTTCCAATTTTGGTGTCAGACACCTTAATGTCACTCGTATCACTAATATGCATGCCATCGGTGTTCGGGCTATTGGCAGGTGCTGTTATGTTAACGTTGACGGCTGTATAGTTGCTGCTGTCCGTTATGTGGAAATGAAAATATTTGCTATTCAATGAAGTGATCCCATCAATTATCGAGTTGTTCACCCTTTGGAACTTGATTGACTGTTGGAAAGGAAAAAGAATGTCATCCCTACAGTTCATACTTCTAATATTTCTGCCATCTAGTAACTATCCTGAAACTTACAGATGGAGGTTTTACACAAGTGTGTTCGTTCTTGCAGGTATTGTACTTCCACATAGATTCTCCTTGTCCATCAAAGATTCCTCCGCCAGTTATAGTCAGCCCGTCAATTATTTGAAACAAGAACCAGAAATCCTCAGCATAGTCACTTGGATTGGTAGTTGCTTTTATAGTTCCTTTTACTTCAAAAATTACAGGGTTTAGACATGGTCCTTGAAATACGACTGGTCCTGCGACAAAAGTTCCTTCCGGAACAAAAACCTTCGCCGGTCCTGTACTGTTCTTGCAAGCTGCAACCCACGTTTTCATGAATGCCTGCGTATGCATACATTTGCAAGCAAATGAGCATCAATCAATATGAAATTATTTGCTTCCAACACTTCATTTACGTAAAATTGTTTCTATCTTTTCGTAATAATCTGCTTTTGTAAAACTTGACAGAAATTAAACGAAAAAAAACCTAAATTAAGAAGATTTTATTTCATTTTTTATGTAAAAAGCTCATCATCTTCTAATTCGAATCCCCATTAGAATGATCTATTTTAAAATCAGAAGAACAACAAACGTCTTTTGAAATTAACTCACCATTGTGTTGATAGTTTTATCATCTGCCTTGGCACCGTAGGTTGTAACATCAAATACACCGTTGTTGTTTACCGTATTGATGTCATTACCTGCGGTACCATTGTTCACGGTAGCGGTACCGTTGCTTATTGTACCGGTAACATTACCTTCAGTACTGTTGTTTATGGGTTCAGTAGCATTAGAAATTTCAACAAGATCACGTCGGTCTCCTGAACAGAATTGGCGATAGGGTGCACCCTCAGCCGCGCAGAATAAGATGGCTATGCCTAAGACAAGAACAGTCTTGGCATGGAGTCTTCCTAAAATGGCCATCATGACGTTAATGAACTCAGAATATCAATTCAAGAATTGCTTGATCGATCTTTTTATTTGGTGTTAGTTTAGAATGATTTGGAAGGAGTATTGTAATGAATTTATACATTGTCATTTTTTGTAGTTATTCTACTTTTAGTTAAGTCAATTCCTAGAAACTGTCGTGAGGTGTTTATAGGGAAATGTCCATTTTAAGTGAGTTTATTTTTGTATTAAAATAGGATAAAATTTGTAGGGAAAGGAAGGTCATTACGAAATTGTGTCTCCTTTTTTTATTTTTAAAGTTGTCTTCAGGCATAATCTGGCTTCTAGGTGTTTTCTTTCCGCAAGAATAATAGTTTTTCTTCTAAATTTGGCCGAGTACTCTTCTTAATGTGACCGTTGAATTCCTGTAGACTCGGGATGATTCTTCTAGCTATCTAATGTACAAACGTAACACCATGAGCTAAATTTATATAGCAGTAAGTTACACTAGTTAACAAAATAGCTTAGTAACAAATTTAAAGCAACCTCTGAATGTGGTAGTAATAATATGTTGTAGGACTTCAATGACTTTAACATGGGAAAGATATTGAAATCATGCCAAAAAAAGATCTCTCGTGGAAAATAAAAGAAGATATATGAGCTTTGGATTGTGTTCATTCATAATTTTCTTTTACATTTCTTTTGATATACACCACGTTATAAATTACATGCCAACGCTATACATTCAGAAACCACCAAGATGGCTGCCTGGTAACAATCTCTACTCTCCTTATAATTGCGGTTGGACCTCAGGAGTTGTAGGAATCAAGTTGGGCCTGAGCCTGGCCGTGATATTGGCTCTTTTGGTTGGTAAGGATCCCCTCTAATAATATGAAGGCCGACAATCATTTCTTTAACTATATTTTAACGAATGAATTAATTTATAATTATTAAAATTGATGTGGGAATCGAACCTATTTGCAACAAAAGAAAAGCAAAATTTTTTCATTCGACTTTTCAAAAGTTAATTTAAATTTTTAAAACATGATTAATGCATAAATATAATAAACAATAAACATTAAATATGTCGTACTATGAAGTTTTATCTTTTCATATAGAGTCCGTGGAACCAATTTTTGAAATATGCTTATCATTATCAGTGTAACTGCAGGAACGTCTAATCTCTAACTGTATCCACGTAAGTAAATTAAAAGAACTCTACAAATGTGTAGAAAAGGGTAAGTAAAAAGTGATAACTACTTAAAATATAATTACAATTTTATTATTAGACTTGATTTTTTAGTAATTTAGTTAAAATGTAATTATAATTTTAATTAAACTTTAATTAGAATTATAATTAATTCTAAATTAAATAAAAATTTAGGCTCGAATAGGATCTAATATTTAATATTGGTCATTATTTATCAAATATTTATATTTAATTCTAAAGTTTCCAAAACTTTAAAATCAAATCCAACTTGATTAAATTGCTTTTCTAAAACAATTATTTATATGGGACATATTAGGTTGTTGGCAATAAATATAAATTACAACCCTAAACCTTATTTGGAATATGATAAATTAAACTCATTCAATTTATCTTTAATTATTTAATTACATAATTTATATCTATAAATCAAGATAGATGTTAGGACCACCTAAATATTAGAAATATCAAAGTGAGTTTGAGTAATCTTCTTGTGCATCATTTTTTTATATAATTTAATCCTTTAATCATATAATATTATGATTAGACATGAGGTATGAATTAAGTCCTACTTTAATTGAATCCAATCATATTAGTTCTTCATCACTAGTAATTGATTTTATTAATGACATTTAAAAATTATTTTCAAAATGTCATTGGACCTTAGTTAAGTATTTCAAGAATCAACATTAATCAATAACAACAAAAATATTCTTCTTGATCATTTTAGGGTAATAGATCTTATATTAATCACTTAACTACCTTCGTAGAGTTCATACCATATTAAGTAGCTACTAATTGAGAAACCATTGATTAGTATATTTCATAACTAATATAAAAAAAATATAACAATCTCTATATCATACTTTGCAGATCTTAAGTCAAAGAGTCACTTAAATAATCATTACAATGAGAATTTTTATAGATATATAAGTAATGTTTCTAATAGAATTCTTATATCAGGTCAATTTAGTGAACTTCTTTTCTAACAACTACTTTGTTGAACCAAAAGAGGTTCTAATCAAAGTTTTGGTGACAACAAAACATAAGTACTACAAACAAGTTTAATGTTAATAAGAAGGAATATGAGAACAATATCTCACCGTATCAAAGGATTATAAAAGAAAAAAAATGATGTTTGCAATCTCCAAGATCAAGTCAAGAAGAAGATCAAGATGCATCAAGGTTATTTCAAATATCACTTATTGTAAGCTCACCTTGATTTTCTTAGATAGTCTTAAAGGCTTAGCATACATAAACATTAAATTTCATTTTCTTGCATGAGTCTTTATATTCCTCAAGAGGCATTGAAGCTTTAGTCCTTTTGATCTTTCAAATAATCTTTAAGAAACTTTTTAGGATGTGTTTTTAATCATAATGACATTAATCAAATTAAGTTTGAGCATTTGGAGGTGTTAAAATCATGTTTTTAGGATGATTGGTTGACTTATATAGGTTAGTGGTCAATCAATATTGGTTAACGTTGTTAAATTTGAAGTATCAAGAGTTTGTTATAATATTGGTTGATGTACTGGTTGACCAATATTTACTAGTCAACTAGTGTTCCAAAGACTAGTGAATCTAGTACTATAGATGCATAATGGTTGACCAATATGCTATATTGGTCAACTAGTGCATTGAATATAGTTGTTGTAATTACTAGTTCTTGGCTCCAATGACTATTTTGGATCGTAAAAAATTATAAATAGGTCTTTTCTCATTGGTTTTAGCATGTAGTATTTGAGTGTCCTATACACACATTTCTAAGTATTTTTCCATCATTTGAGCATTAATTGTCTCATTTTGAGTGTCTGAGCCTTTTGTGATTATCAAAGTATCCAAGTGAGCAAGTTTGAGTTGTAAGCCACTTTTTGGGTTTGTGATCATTGTATTATGTTTATCTAAAAGTGATTTGGGGTTCCTCTTTACTTTGAAAAAAGATTGAAATGGAGATTCCTCTTTACCAAAATAAAAGATTGTATTAAAAGAAGAACTATAATGGAAATCTAAGACGAGTCCTAAGACATAGGCAAGGACTGTTTATTGAACCACTTAAATTGGTTTGTGTTTCTCTTCCCTTACTCTTTACTTTGTTGTTTATAAGCATAATTAAATTCATTTACTTTTATTTTATTCTTGCATTTATGATAACTTTTTGAAGGTTAAAATGAATATATATATTAGATATAGAATGTAGGATTTACAAAATATACCCAAGTGTTACATTAAAAAAAAGATAAGTTTTTAGAGTGATGTTCACTAAGATACCTATCTCATTCTGGTTCAAGCATTCTATCTCTTATGTCTTTCCTGGGTTTAGTTCTCATTAAGCTTTGTTTGTAGATTTTTTATCGCTTGCCGATAGCAATTCTACCTAAAGATCCCTAATTTCATCATACCCCCTTTGTCCCTAATTCTCGGTTTCTTTTCTCTATTCCTTTTCCCCATAATATCTTTCTCCTTGATTCATGATGGACTGCAGATCTTATAATTGTGTAACTATTCAAGCATAAAATCTTCTCAGGTATTCTCTTTAGTTGTTCATGCAATTAATATTCTTTTAATACCCTTTTGTTTTTTCATAGAGCATATATTTGCATTTGATTAAAAACCCTAATTGATTCAGTATTTGGTGTTGTAATTGTGTTGCAAATTTTGCTCCAATCACCTCACGTATCTGAGAGTATATAAAGTAGGTTATTTTTCTGACTTCCTGTTTAGAGTTAGGGCATTTTCTATAATTCCTTTCTCTCAAATGCTCATATACCATCCCCACTACTGCTAACTTTAAGATTGTTGAATCACTCCCCCTGGTTCGATTAGTTGTTAAGATCTATTACTGAAGTTCTTCCATAGTGTTTCACTAGATATGGATATCACATTTATGTAAAATAATTCTCTAGACGTTGGAGGAGTATTGAAATTGAAATAAAATGTGATCCATTGTTTTTGTATAAGAAGGCATAGGTTGGTGCTTTTCCATAGCATTTTGTCCATTGTCAAAAGCCTATTTTTAATTAAAAGCCAAAGGATGAAGGAGTACCTAGGTACATAATGCCCAAAGTATAGTAGTTTATGCCATTTTATCTCCTCTCCTTCCTACGTAAAAATTGCATTATAAGATTTGGATGTAAACTTGGATGATGGATTATTGAGCAGTAAAATTCTGTCCATTAGAGATTGGTTTGGTGAATATTGTGAAAAATTGGGGATTGTCCTTTCTAATCCCCTTGCAACATACATCCACAAGTTATCTTTAATCATCACCTCTACCTTTGCATTATTAAGTAAAACATGATATAAGGAGGGTTATAAAGGGTGAAGATGTAACGGGCCACCTTTGGCCCAATTATCAAACCAAGCTCTTGTTTATTTTCCAGTCCTAATTTTGTGTTTCATCATTGCTCTCATCTTTTCTCTTAGGCTTAGGATGTGTCTAGTAATTGTAAAAGTGTTGGACATAGGTTTGGCTGTCTAGAAAATTGCTCCTTTATAAATTTCTCATGCGTTCTTTTTTCCTATAATGATTCTTTATTGTGAAATAGTCTCCATATCCTCTTAGCGTAGAACATTGTTGATGACCCTAATTGATTTAACACCAAAAACTCCTTTAGACCTTAGAAGGCATACTTTTTTCCATTTAACTTCAGTTATACCTCTTTGTTCTCTTGAAACACTCCATAGGAAATTTTGCAATATCCTTTCTATATCTTTGATCAACGTAAGTGGTAAAGCCATTGACAGTTATAGTAGTAAGGCCATATAAGAGCTTTAATATATGTTCTTACTAATTAATATGGGGTTTATGGTTTGGATTCTTCCAACATTAGATAGTGATCTTAACATTCAGCTATTAGTTTTATTAAAATAGTATCAAATAGAGGAGATTGTAGGTCAATCTAAAAGAGGAGAAGGTAGTCCTACATATTTGAAAGGGGTTTTGAACAATTGGAGACCAGAGGTTTCCACCAATATTTTTTCCAATAAAGTAGTAACTAAGGAGATTTAGATCTAGTTTTTATTATTATAGATGGATAATCATAACATCTCTGTAAATTTTGTAATGGATTCCTTTAGCAAATGAATCGAGTTTTAGTTAGCTCTGTAAAGTAGTAACAAGTTGTCTATAAATGAGAGGTTAAAAATCTTAATCTTCTTGTATTTATAGTGATATTTGAAGTAGCTTATTTCTGAAATTTATTATTCTACCATTCTTATTAGAACTTTAATTGCTCGGGAAAATATGTAAGGTGATATAAGGTCTCTTTTTCTGACTCCTTTAGCTCCCTTGAATACATAAGTTGCTTCCCTATTTACCAAATCATAATATGAGGGAGTGGTTAGGCATTGCGATATCCATTTAGTAAAAATATGAGGAAATCCAAAAGCCTAAAGAAAATGTTGAATAAATTTCCAATTAAGGGTGTCAAAAGCTTTAGAGAAGTCTATTTTTATAGTGCATCTTTTAATGAACTTTTTAAAGTGATAGTCTTTGGAAATTTCTTATGCTAGCAAAAGGGTGTCTTCAATGCTTCCACTCACAAGAGCACTAAATTGCAATACATTAATAAGAACTTCATTATCAATTTCAGTCTAAGGGCTAAGATTTTAGAAATGATTTTATAGATAGTGTTATAGCAGGATATGGGTCTAAAATCTTTAAGGGAGGTAGGGTTGGGAATTTTACAAATGAGAAAGAGGTAGGTTTTGAGTTCTTTTAATAGCTTTGTAAAGCTAAAAAATTCCTTGATAACTTTTATGACATGAGGTTTAAAAATGTGCTAGGATTTTAAAAGAATAAAGCATTGAAACCATCAGGTCTAGGGGCTTTGTCTAGATTCAGGCTAAGAAAGGCCTTCTTGATTTCTTTGTTAGTGACAAGTTGAATCAAGGAATCAGTTTAGGTTGTTAACAAGTAAGGGGTGATGAATTTGGATAGGGAATTGATGAAAATAATGGAGTTAAAGTTTGATACTAACACGAATAGGAAGTAATTGAAGGCCATGAATTTTATTTGTTCTTGAGTGTAGCAAGGATTCCCATCTTGATTAAAGATTCCATAAATTTTGTTGAACTTCCTTCTATTTTGGATACTTTTGAAAAAGTAAGAAGTGTTGGCATCTATGAGATTCTTGCTTTCTATTAGAGTAAGGAGTTATGGTTTTTCAATGCTGAAAGAAAGAAGGCTAGTTTGATTTTATCTTTCTTTTTTAGCCCCTCATTTATGGATCCCCATATAATTACTCCTGAATCTAGCTGATCTCTTATTTTAACCTTTCCACTTCTTTATCTAGTCCTTCCCTATACAGGTTTTTGTGTAACCTTTTTGGATCTTCCTTTATTGACTTCAATCTTATAACCAATCCAAAGGCCTCAGATCCTTCAATTGGTAAAATCCTTTATCAATTAATCTGTCATATTCTTCTTGATTGGTGAGGAAGTTAAAAATCTTAAATAGTGTTTTTAATTTCATAAAATTAGGGTAAGTTGTTACTTCTATTGGAGAGTGATCTAAAGTACCTGGAGCACTAACATGTCCCGAGATGTTAGGGAATTTTATCATTCATTCTTTGTTTATAAGTCCTATATCTAGTTTTTTCTAATACGGTGTTGCTTTGCTTGTTAATTTGAACATGTGAAGAGATTACCTCTATGTATTAGGTCTGCCAATCCAACATTGCTTAGACATTCTCTAAATTCTTCATATGCTTTCCCTTGTTAAATTCTTAGGCCTTCTTCTTCATAAAAATAGAGGATGTAGCTGCAATCACTTAGGACAATCCATGGCCCTTTTATTTTCTATATTAGTCTTTCCATATTTTAACTTAAGTTTCTCCTTTAAAATGCATTGTTAGCTGCATATAAAAAGGTGACATAAATTTTTTATTTAAGTATGTAACATTTATCCTTTATGTGAAGATGTTGATTTGTTTGGTCTGTGCTGTTTATTTCCAAATATTTGGTGTTACAGAAGACTAAAATTCTTCCAATTCTATAAGAAGCATAGTTAGGTAGAATCTTCTTTAATCTTTGTTTCTAGCAAGCCAATATGAATGATTGCTTTTCTCTTAAGAACTCCCTCATTGCCCGCTATTTTTGGGGTAATTCAAGCCCCTAGTGTTCTAAGCTATTATCTTTGAATTAAAGTGCTTATTAAGTCCTTTTCTTTTTCCGTTCTGGTTGATTTCCTTCTTATTGGTTATATGAATGGAGATTCCTTTATTCTAACTTCTAGATTAGATGGGTCTTCCTCAGTTTCATTTATGAGTTTGTTAAGATGGATCTCTAATGCTTCTTCTTGTTCTCCTATCATAGGTATTGCACTTGTTTATAGATCCTTTTAGCCTACTGATGAGTTCTGGAGGGGTACAATGTGGAGGGTAGAGGTTAGCCTTTACTATATCATTTCTTGTTTTGTGGGAAGGTTGTAGAAGTGGTTGGTTTAGGAGAAGGATTTTTTTGAAGGGTTTATTGGGGTATTTTCTAGTTAAATAGCATTATAAGAAGGGGAAGGAGCATTAGGCTGAGTTGTTAAGCTTGTGGTTATTGAGGTGGGAAATGGTGTTAATGTTGAGGAAGGTTTTATTGTGTTGGGCAAAATTATTTATTAGGGGCTTTTAAAGTTTCTTTAGTTTCTATATCTTACTGACTGCTTTTTTAGGTTTCTAAGGGTAGGATAGTGTAATATCGAATAGGTATAGTTCATTCTCATTAAGCCTCTTAACCTTTCTTTAATTCAGTGAAGTCTACTCTTTCTTCACTTTTATATAGATTTTTTCAAGTCTACTTTTCTCATGTTTACAATGTTTTCATCTAACCTTATAGACTTTCCAGTGGCATTTTCACTTTCCAGTGACATTTTCTAAATGGTTGCATTTGTCATAATTTGTAGACATTGTTTTATAAGTTAGTATACTTTTTACTTAAAATCTTAAATTGACCCAATTCACCCCTCCCTTTCTTGGGTGCCATTAAGGAATAATAAGTGGCATCAGAGCTAGTCTATAAGGTTAGTATTTCAAACAAAATCCTATAGTAAAGGTCATAATGACATATTTAGGAGCATCTTTATAATCCTTTAACCAAAAGGGTCAAAACATCAGTAGAGCCCCTTTCTTTAATGGAAATGCTACCTTTATTGAAAATAATAATGAAAAATTTTAAGTCCAAAAATGTAAATTTATGCATACATTCCTACTAAAATTATAGATGATAGAAAATTTTTCAAGTTGAAGGAGGAATAGGATTCCCAAGATAAAAGACTAATCTTTTCAAATAGTAAAGTTGTCCATATTTTGTTCTATGCTTTAAGAAGAAATGAATTCAATAGAGTATCTATATTTGAAACAGCTCATGAAAATTATCATACATTAGAAGTTACTTATGAAGAAACAAATCAAGTTAAGTAAAATAAATTTAGCATGCTAACTCAACAATATGAATTGTTCTAAATGAAGAATAATGAAAGCATTTCTATCATGTATACTATATTTATTGATATTATCAATGGTCTCAAGGACCTTGTAAAGACCTATACTAACATTGAAATGTTAAGAAAGTTGTTTAGGTTACTATAAAAAATATGGGAAGCTAAATTGGCAGTCATACAAGAAGCTAAAGATCTAACAACTCTACCATTAGAGGAACTTATTAGATCTCTTCTTACATATGAAATGAGGGTCCAAGATATGTAAGAAGAATTCACTTTCAAAGAAAAAGAATTTACTATTTAAAGTCTTAAAGGAAGAATTAAGTAATAAGGAAGAGATATCATCTAATGAAAGTGATAAAGAATATATTACTCTAATCATTATAAAATTCAAGAAATTCTTAAAGAATAACTCCTTAAGAAGAAAGGACTACAAAGGTAATAAGATAGATTCAAAACATAAATCAAATAATATTATTTGCTTTAAATGTAGAAAACTTAAGCATACGAAGTCTCGATGCCCTTTGCTAAAAAAACGTAAAAAGTATGAAATAAATTACAAGGAGAAAAGGGACAAAGGTAAAAAGAAGACACTCAAGGCCTCCAATTGGGATGATACAAACGACTCCAAAATTGAACATTCAATAAGAGAAGTAACTCATATGTGTTTCATGCGAAAGATGACGATGATGTACTCTTTAACTCTAGATCATGTGATAATGATAATAGTGATGTTGACTTGACATATGATGAACTTATTGAGAGTCTTAAAATTATGATCATGAAAAAGAAAAATCTATCTTCCAAACTTAAAGAAGTTCAAAAGAATCTAGATACATGCATGAGTGAAAATGAAAATTTAAAGAGTGAATTGCATAACGTCAAAGCTTCCAAAGGTGTAGACATAGTGGATAATCATGATTTATATGCTTTAAAAATTGAGAATGAAGAGTTAAAGAAAGAATTTAATTATATCAAGGACTCATTGTCCAAGTTCAATAAATGAAATGAGAAACTAGAAAACATGTTATAAGCTTAAAAGAGTTTTAATAATAAGCATGGAATTCAATATAGTTATAAGATTGCTTCCAATACCCAAATCACTTTTGTTAAAGGAAAGCATTTACATGTGAAGAACCAATGCCTAAAACGACAAGTGAATATGGAGTATCCACATCTAAACTGTAACACCCCATTACTCTCGGGTACGCACCGGAACGTCCGTAGGTCATTCCGACATATATCCTAAGACAAGGGAGCGCTA
>JAOQML010000004.1:7073204-7086643 GCA_027568935.1 Erythroxylum urbanii
GAGTGTCTTATGACAAACACACTTTCTTTCTAACTTCTATTTATAATTGTGATTTAAAAGCTATGTTGGTTTGCTTAAGACTATGTAATTTATGATCGGTTCATTTGTTAGTCCTCTTGTTTTATTCTTTTTTTGTTTTTGCTGGATTTGGAAAGATATGTGGATCAGGGGAAAGGAATTCTGTATCCACATAATTTGATCGATGAACTTGAAAATATTGTCTGCGACGACGAAGCGAGGGAGAGGCTGAAAAATGGCCCCTTCAGCGAGGTTCTTAAGTCTGCTCAGGTGGGTCTCACGTTCACTCCCTTATTCTTTTAGTTTGTATTAGAATAATGTAATGACTGGAACACTAACATATGCAAGCGTATTTATTGATAAAATATTAAGGACTTATTTTTGGTAGACACTGAAGCGCTTTCTTCATAGGAAGCCAAGAGGCTGTCACAAACTCACAATGATCCGAGTTTTTATTATTATTAGTATTTTACATTTTTTAGAAGCTTTAGGAGAGGTGACTACAGTCAGGTAATAAGTCGAAACCTAATGATGGGCCCAAAAAGAAAACAAGGAAAAGGATGGAATCCCTTCTTTCTTGTCTGATAAATGATTGATTATATTGTTCTTCTTACCTGCAATATAGTGTTTCGTAAAAGCAGTGAGACAATGTTCTGAAAACTGAAAGTTAAGTCCTTATGCACCTCTGTTGATTGCCTAGTTTTTTCTTTCTCTGCAAAAACATATCTAGGACTAAGTAGTTTTCTTGAAGCATACTAATTGCAATCTTTTTCTTGTTGCAATTTAAATCATAAAGCTGAAGAACCTTCTTAATTTGTTTCCCTTGGCGGGATTGATTTCTATTGGGATTTGTTGTAATCTTGTTCATTTGTTCATTATGTTTCTTCTCCTTTTTTTTCTTTTTTCATGTTCCTTGCTATACATAAAATGGTTGTACTGTTTTGTTGATTTTCTATCAAGATGCCTGGGACATTTACATTTCTACAGTGTTCCAAGATATCTGACCTTATCGTTCTTCATAAATGTGTGTGGCAGGAAGCCATAGTTCTGCCTCCATTTGTTGCACTAGCAATTCGTCCAAGACCTGGTGTTTGGGAATATGTGCGAGTTAATGTATATGAACTCAGTGTTGAGCAGTTGGATGTTTCTGAATATCTTCGTTTCAAAGAAGAACTTGTTGATGGGCCGTAAGCAAACACCTCCTTTGAACTCTTTATTTTTTGTGACAAAATATATGCTCATACCCAGCATAGTGAATAAATCATAAATTGTTCCCATATAGATACAAATTCTTAACTTCTTTTTGATCTTATTTTAGGTCCAATGACCCATACGTGCTTGAGCTTGATTTTGAGCCTTTCAATGCTAGTTTTCCTCGCCCCAACCGATCCTCATCTATCGGCAATGGTGTTCAGTTTCTCAACCGTCATTTGTCTTCCATTATGTTTCGTAACAAAGACTCCTTGGAACCTTTGCTAAACTTTCTTCGAGTACACAAATATAAAGGACATGTAAGTAGGCTATCCAAGAGCTGCCAAGAGAGTCTTCACTGTTTATGCTGTTGGTACAAATAAATTATTCCATGTATTTGTTCGTCTTAATTTCAGAAAAATTTTATCAATGCTAGTACTCACATGACATGGATGTATAATGGTGATGAGAGAGTGGGATAGTACTTGCTATGTATTAATCATTGATAAGCTAATGACTAAAGTGTATGTGTAGGCCTTGATGTTGAATGATCGGATACGGAACATATCTCAACTTCAATCTGTGCTTCTTAAGGCTGAGGAATATATCTCTAAGCTTCCATCTGACACACCATACTCTGAGTTTGAATATGCGTAAGTATATGTGCAAATTGAAATAGTTACGTTTGTACATTTTTGAACTTATAAATTGTACATTTTGAGATCATTACATAGGTTTTACTCTGATTCAGGTTACAAGGAATGGGATTTGAGAGAGGTTGGGGGGATACGGCAGAACGGGTGTTGGAGATGATGCATCTACTCTCGGACATTCTCCAAGCTCCTGACCCCTCAACATTAGAGACATTCCTTGGCAGAGTACCAATGGTGTTTAATGTTGTCATTTTGTCTCCACATGGATATTTTGGACAAGCAAATGTTTTAGGTTTGCCCGACACTGGAGGGCAGGTACTAATGGCTTTGTTCTTGTTGTATATGAATATCACATAATGCTGCAAGAGTAAATGTTTCTATGATCATCCTCTACAGATTAAATAGAGAAGTTTTTATATATATATATAAACACTCACCTCTGGCCGGGCAGCGATCTCATTTTCTGATCTCTGGACTCCTTATTGATTTTATTGCCTCACAGTCACCTGTATTTTCTCTATTACAATTACAATTACATAACATTTCTCCCAAAAAATTCTAGAGTTTCTACATTTTTTGGATTGTGATCATCTTATAGGAATGCACTTGCAGGTTGTCTATATACTGGACCAAGTGCGTGCCTTGGAAAACGAAATGCTTCTTAAAATACAGAAGCAAGGATTGGATTTCAAACCTCGAATTCTCATTGTGAGTGTATTATAGCTACTGGTTGTGTACTTGTTCATATGGCACAATTTTGATGATGATAATTGCTCCTCTTGTAACACATCTCCATTGTATTGATGAAGGTTACTAGGTTAATACCCGACGCGAAAGGAACAACATGTAATCAGCGATTGGAGAGAGTTACAGGAACAGAACACACCCATATTTTGCGAGTTCCATTTAGATCTGAGAAAGGAATTCTTCGTAAATGGATCTCAAGGTTTGATGTATGGCCATACTTAGAAACATATGCTGAGGTAAGTTGTGTGCACAATGTACTGGTTCATATCTATAATCTATGGATATATTTAACTTCTGAGAAGTAATACTTTAAAGGTTACATGAGAACTGAATGCTTGAAATGGTAGGTTTGACAGCTCAATGGGTTTTGAGAAGAGAGTAAATGGCTTGAATTAGTTGTTAATAGACCTACCATCACCTCAGTCAGCTAAGCTGCAGGTCTTTGTATTCACTGAGGAATATGCAGACTATTGTAAATGTTAAATAATTACATAATGACATTAGCTATGAATTAATGACCATCTGCTCAGTTTCTTATCACTTACTGTGCTGAAGTGTTGAACTCAGGTTTGGACTCATAGACACAAACATAAACATCAAGACGGAGATATTAATTATCATCAACACGCCCTGGAACTGATACAATTTGCAATTTCCGTTATATAGTCTCTGCTTTTTGAAAATTTTCATATTAGGCATGCAGGCCAAGCCTCTTCTTACCAGCTCAACCTTGTTGAAATTTTTCAAATTTTTTTCCTAGTGGACTAAATGTGGAGTTGGAGTTACATTATTCTTAATCTATCTTCTGCTCTCTTGAACATCTTTCATCTTTCCAACAGGATGTTGGTGGTGAAATTGTAGCTGAGTTGCAGGGCATTCCTGACTTTATTATAGGGAACTACAGTGATGGGAATCTTGTTGCATCTTTATTGGCTTATAAAATGGGTGTTACTCAGGTTAGCTTTGTTCTGTTCTTATGCTAGTGTGAGGTTTATTGAACTCATATGAGAAGGGAGGTTTTGAATAACTGGATTCTCTATAATGCAGTGCACCATTGCCCATGCCTTGGAGAAAACCAAATATCCAGATTCAGATATATATTGGAAAAATTTTGATGATAAATATCATTTCTCATGTCAGTTCACTGCTGACATACTGGCAATGAACAATGCAGATTTTATCATCACCAGTACTTATCAAGAGATTGCGGGAACGTAAGTATCACCATGCATACTCTAAATGTGTATCAACTGGTGCTGGATTCTTGGCAGAATTGGATGACTGTATGACTAAAATTTAGTGAGTAACATCCTAGAATGCTTGCTTCTTAGGTTTCCAGAATCTGAGATATGATAGTTAAAATAAGGGGGGGAAAAAGGGATATGCTGGAGTTCTTAGAGAACAGTCCTAGAACATCTCACTTCATTTTAAACAAATCTCATATTGCATTCTGCCACAGTTTATGATAAGGGTTCAGCTGTTGTAAGTACTCCAACATAGCTTGAGATTCTTTTGATTGCATAAAGAAATTGACCCATCTTTTATTAACTGTATATTGTTAAAGAATTGAGTTCATATGTAACATTCCAGTTTTATATATGCTATATATAATGACCATAATGTCGGCTGTCAAGTTCCCTGCTTTTTTTTATAAAACTCTTCCATGTGAACTGGAGTAGGCTAAAACAAGTTGCATACTTTTCATGGATGCTGTTGATAGTCAACTGCTTAACCTATATGCTCTTCTTTCAGAAAGAATACTGTTGGTCAGTATGAAAGCCACACCGCCTTCACTCTTCCAGGACTGTATCGTGTTGTACATGGTATTGATGTTTTTGATCCAAAATTCAACATTGTCTCCCCTGGGGCAGATATGTCTATCTATTTCCCATACTCTGATAAGCAAAAAAGACTTACTGCGCTCCATGGTTCAATTGAAAAGATGCTGTATGACCCCGAGCAGACCGATGATTGGATGTGAGTCATCATTCTGTATTTTGCAATTGCACTTCCTAATTAATTGTCTTGAGGTGCATTTCAATGATCTTGAAAGTTGCTCCTAGCAGCATGATTTTGATCAATATCCTCAAACATCATTACTGTTTGCATTTGATGCAACAAGAGTGTAATTGTTTGCCATTCTGATATTTTTGCTCTTTTGATACAGTGGCGCACTGGATGATAGGTCAAAACCCATAATATTTTCCATGGCAAGGCTGGACCGTGTGAAGAACATGACAGGGTTAGTTCAGTGTTATGCCAAGAGTACTAAGTTGAGAGAGCTGGTGAACCTTGTTATTGTAGCTGGTTACATTGATGTGAAGAAGTCGAAAGACAGGGAAGAGATTGCAGAAATTGAGACAATGCATGAACTGATGAAAGAATACAATTTGCATGGACAATTTCGATGGATAACCGCTCAAACAAATCGAGCACGTAATGGTGAGCTCTATCGGTACATAGCAGATACTAGAGGAGCTTTTATTCAGGTATGTGATGTGTTGCTTTTGGGTTGTATATAAATTTTGTCAGGAAACTAAGCTATTTCCTCCTTTCCCCACCCTAATTTGTTTTTGCAGCCTGCTTTTTATGAAGCTTTTGGACTCACTGTTGTGGAGGCGATGACTTGTGGCCTTCCAACATTTGCCACTTGCCATGGTGGTCCGGCAGAGATTATTGAGCATGGGGTGTCCGGATTCCATATTGATCCATATCACCCAGATCAGACTGCTGCAGTCATGGTGGATTTCTTTCAGCAGTGCAATGAAGATCCAAACCATTGGATAGAGATCTCTAATGGGGGGCTCCAAAGGATTTATGAAAGGTATTTGTCTGGATATTTGAGAAAATTCACGTGTGTATTTGTGACTGCTTAACTCAAATGTCGGGAAAATGTAGGTATACATGGAAGATTTATTCTGAAAGGCTAATGACATTGGCTGGAGTTTATGGCTTCTGGAAATATGTTTCTAAACTGGAGAGACTTGAGACTCGAAGATATCTTGAGATGTTCTACATTCTCAAGTTTCGTGATTTGGTAAGTTATTGGCCTTTATATTGCAATTATCATCTCAGATTCACAGTACACGGTTCTTACCAATCTATTTTCTACCCCTCAATTTCCTGGTTGGACTTAACCCTAATGATGATGATGATGATGTACCGCATCTAATCACCTTAGTCATAACCTTTATTCACACACTACACCTTAGTGAGGGGACCAACCATGTGAGCTATCTTATGTTGTCTCCATATTTAAATTGTCACTTAGATTTTCATGTGTTTTCCTTTTTTCAGGCGAAATCTGTTCCTCGGGTAATTGAGGATCAGCACTAAGCTATAATCACAAGCTTGGGTACAGCTACATTAGAGTGATGCAATAATAAAAGCCCTTGTGTGTGCATATATTACAAGCTTGTCTATTTTTAAATAGAGAAGAATGGTTCATGAAGCTCTCACTCATGTACCTCTCTTATCCCACTAAATATATTGATAAAAATCATGTAACTTATCCTATTATCAATAAATTACCACAAACTTGGTTGATTCAGCTACCGTATTCCATAAAAGCGAAAGTTAAGCCTACTCTCTGGGAATGTCATGTCATTTTACCTCTGAACGGCAGGCCCAAAGCTGACAATTTACGTGTGAAGAACATGCCTTCATTACTAGCCGGAGACAGCCCTGCACTAGGCTGAGTTCTCTTGATCGTCTGGCGTCAAAGAACTAAGTTCTCTACTGACACACTGACAATTCTACAGCATACGTTACAACCCTTTAGGCCTTTTGCATTGAGCCATTGATTGCCTTTTGTTTATTCACGTACAACGATCAACTACTCGCTACGTCAGCCCCAACGGTCGTAATCTAATGAGGAATCTGTCATCCATCCAATGAAATCTTGTTAATTTATATATGGCTGTGCCTCCGGTAACTTTTGCATATGGTTTAGTTAGTTGTTAGTTTCAACTACAGGACACCTCAAAGATTAAACTTACATATAAAAACTAGTATAGGTATAATATCCAGAGAGCTAGAAAGAGGCATTGTTCTAGTCAAAAACTAGTGGACATCAACATGAAACTACGAATGCAAAAAAGGAAGCCCAACGGCTGTTCGTTCTACTCTGCTTCAGCCGTTTTAACATTCGAAGGCCATTCATGGCCGACACTTGCACTCACACCATTGGCTGTTAATAAAAGCTTGCAATAGTGACCTATCTACGTTGACCAAAAGGGCTTCAGGGAGCCTTACCAGTTACCAGAAACTAAATTGGAGATTTATGATTAGGCAGGTAGCGGGCGGGTGGGGTTTTCTAAAGTTGGCCAAATGAGTGAGCCAGATAAGCCAATGATCCAACGAGTGGGGCGTTGACGTAAGTGGTAGGTTCTGACCGTTCATAATCAGATCTTTGATCTGGGAAGTGATCGTGCTGGTCTGGCCCTCCAACTACAGCCCCCACAAGAATGTTGGGGTTAGGCGATTGAGAGTTCATGTAATTGAAGCCTAAGGAGCATGGAATCTTTGCTGGGTGAGCAGATTTGGAGGGTAGAGATGAGGCCCTGTGGTGAATCCTTTGCGGATACCTCGGACCATATCCGACCATGTACGACATTCTCAAAGGGTTGTCTCCCAGCAGATAGTCCACCTGATACCACAAAGCAAATTAAGCATCGATAAAGGAGGTTAACATAGCGGATCTAGGACATATGATACCTGTTTTTTGGCCATAGCTCGTAGCCTTTTTGGACTGAAAACACTGCCACCACAGTTTACAACTGTGCGTGAGGATTTTAAGTACTTGGCATAGGTAACTAACAAGAATGAGGTGGAGGTCACATATTGCATGTTGCTGTCACTCATCTTGAAGAGAAGCCCACCTAACAAATAATTTAAAATAATGCCAAATATTAGCAAACCTTATGGGTTGGAAAATTACTTAAAAGAGAGACATGGAATGTGACTTACCTGGAGTTTTTTCTCCAAAAAACCAGAAAAAAGTAACTTACCTGGAGTATATTGTGCCGAAGAGAAAGGGGCTCCAGGTATAAGGGAACAGAAAAAGTTGTCGGCATGGGCTTTGTAGTCATGGAGAGGTTGCAATTTCTGAACAAGAAATTCCTGCATTCAAAGGCGTTCAAAGAACTCAGCATCAGTAAACATTCTACAAAAGAATTTTCTTTTAAGAAAGTGGAGAGAAAATCGGACCCTAGAAAGAAGAATCCTAGCTCCAACGTGCTTATTATCCCAACCAAAAGTGTTATCAGATTCTCCTGCTCCAAGTGTCTGTCCATTAACTTCAATGTACCTGAGGTAAATTGGGTTTTTCGTGGCCTTATGAAGCCAAGCTGCGCCCCACAACAACTCGTCCTGCGAATTGTGAACGCAACTATAAGAAATCCAACTTTTGCGCTTTTTTTTATGCTAAAAATGCTAATCAGTGTACATTTTACCTGATATCCAGAGTAATCGCAATAAAAGGGGCAAACAACACTCTTCAAACCGTTGCTGTATGCTCCTCTGTACTTGTCTGCAAATTGGAACACCTGCTTCAAGAACATACTAGAATCACATTCTGTGGAACAATTAAAACTTTAATTATTTTATTACTGAAGTTGTTACCCTAATAGCTCTTCCGACCAGAAGTTTGGAGTAAGTGGGGTCACATCTCCTAAACACCAAGGAGGCAGCCGCAAGAGCAGCAGCAGTTTCAGCGGCAACCTCAGAACCAGGAGTGTTCTTGTCTATCTTAAAAACACTCCTCGGAGTATCCATGTCTTCTGGTCTCTCCCAGCAAGCGTGGTCCTTGTTAGCATCACCAACCTGTCAAACAAATCCAAAGCAGTTTAACGACTTCTTTTGAGTTCTTGAACCAAATGAATTTTGAAGGCCATGCAGGGACAGGGATAAACCAATGAGAAACCTGAACGTATATGGTATCTGGATAAGCAGTGGCTTTGAGTAGGTAATCAGTAGCCCAACGTACGGCTTGCCTAGCATTCTGCAACTCGCCTTTCATCAAACCTCCAAATTCAATGACACTCCATGATAACATTGTGGTAGTGAAAGCCATAGGGAACCCAAACTTTACATTGTCTCCAGCATCATAGTAACCTCCTACCAAATTCACCTGCATTTTCATTTCCATAAAGTCATATGAAAGATGGATAGGACAATGCTATAGAGAGTGAACAATCGAGTCTTTACATGCATGGCAGAACCATCCGAGAGACCAGAGTCTTTCCTCCAAGTCATCCTCTGATTAGAAGGTAGCTTGCCCGATCTCTGCCCTTCAAAAAAGAGGATTGATTTGGTGAGAGCATCTCTATAATTGTGACTAGCAAAGCGACGATGCTTGTGCCGGTGAAATGGTTTGCTCTTGTGCTGGGGAGGAAAGCCATGGCAGAGAAGCAAACAAGCAGCAAAGCAAGAGAGGAGAAGTGGAAGTGTAAAATATGAAAGGGACAATGGCATTGTGGTTCTTCCCATAGTGTAACGAACCCCAAAGCAACCACCAACTAACTCCAACACTCCAACGCGAGCACAGACACTTCCTTTTCTCTGTATTTATAATGGTTAAGCTCCCTCAGTTTTTCTTCTACTCGGTCATTGCAATGATTAAGTACATTTGATTCGAGGATTAATTAATAGGCTCTTGTTTAAAACAAGGATGTCTTGCTTCTCCTATTTTTGCACCACCGTCCTTATAGATTTGTCAAGGACATCCACGACCAATACACATTCAGTTGAGTGATTTCTTGCTCGGAGGTTATGCATCCAGTTACGATGCCTACAGAGTAGGGAATAATGTTCCACCGAACCTATTTATCCTTGGTTTTGTTGTACAGTTACAGATACAGCATTTTCTAATATCACGGCTTCTTGCTTGGCTTAAAGGTGACAAAAGTGATTAATGATCATCCAATAATAACTAAATAATTAAACTCCTGTCTCGCCGTGAAAATTGGCAAGGACTTGTCGGGGTTAATCCACGTGCATGTAAGTTAAGCTTGTCCCAACTTGACCACAAGTTACTAAAGCAATTAGCATATGGAAGTAATCTAGAATAGATTCTCTAAATGACATCTAATTCCGGAGTCAGAAAGTATCAGAAAACGGTCTCACCAACTTGATGTGGTACAACAAAGCTTCCGGATGACAAAATTTTATTTTGTTAGAATTTGGGAATTTCTGCAAAGACCAAATTAAGAGTTTTGAGACTCTTAATCAACGTCGAAGTTAAGCAAATGAAAACTTGAACAATGGGGAGGTCAGATTCCAGCTTTTATTCGTACTCACTGATGGTGAGCTATGCGGTTGTCGTGGGGTGGGACAATTTTTAGCAATAGAATAAAACTGTCTCCATTCCTCACTTTATCGGGCATGTTAACTACGCTCCGATTACTTTGGATTTTGGAACAAAACTTGGGGTAACACTTGACTACAACTCGAGTCACATGGATTACATTGTCAGACAAAAGGGTATGAGCTTGAAAGTGTTGTTGAACACTCAACTACAAAATTACTGTCGGAGAAAGTTGCAGAACACTGAAGATGTCTATAGTGTTGATCCAGAAAGTATTGGCCTTTCATGGACTGAGTTCCCAAAAGAGTCAATAAAGACCAGTGTAGATGCAGAACATGAGGGATGGAGCTCTTGAATGGAGAAATGAGAGTGGGGCAAGGAATTTTCGGTGCACTTAGATGATACCAATTTCAGCCCATGAAGCCCATAACATGAGGAACAACTACATTTCATTTTTTTCGGTTCGTTAGTTTTCTTCGTTAAACTAAACTATTCAAAAGGTAACTCTGAAACTTTAATTGAAAATCATGAACTTGTACTAGGTGCACCCACGCATGAGAAAGCTATCATAAAGGAGCGTCTCAAGCTTCTTGATCAAGGAAACTATGGAGAAATTGACGTCATTTGCACTATGATAATGAAAAAATTCAGATTAATAAATGGTTTGAGACATCTTTGTAATGTATATACGAACATCATCATTAGGCTACGTACTCCAAAGTGTCATTAACCTTTACATGTCTGACAGAAAGATAAAACCAAGCAGAGATATTTCCCTCGATTCGCTCCTCACACATAAAGAGAGGAGAGGCACAGAGGACCCAAAGCATGTGTTGATAAAAGCAATCGGTTAGCAGTTGATTCACACAAAGCTGCTAAAGAGGTGCAAAGAAGCACCAAGAAAAGTTCCAGGAGACCTACACATTATTGAATCGGATTGGATGTGCTTGTACACAATAATTACAAAGATTGATAATGGAAGTTTGGATAAAGGACGTGCCATATAAAAATACTGGAAAAGGAACCCAGTTTGACTCTATAGGATGTTCTAGGACTGGCTTAATTTTCTCACATCACCATGTGCTCTTCTGATATCTGCGCACATACCAAGGACACTATTGGTTATCTTATTTATGCTTCTCTGTAAAAGAGAAATTTAGGCCATGAAGTTGAAACTGGAGCTGAAAAGCTGATACTTTATTCTCTTATTGGCTAAGAAGTGCATGACAAATGACACACAGGAGTTGGGATTGTTGTGTACCCTGAAGGAAGAAGTTGTTGTAATTCTATTTTGCAAACAAATAAATAAGGAGCAAAAGAATATAGAAGATGTAAGGCTGAAAGGTAATTGTAGAGAACTACATAATTCATTAACGGAAGCACACATTTATAAGAATTTAGGCAACTAACAGCCTACAAATATGCAGAAAATAAAGACATGTTTAACGGCTAAAAAAAGCGCTATTCTACAGCAGTATTATTCGTAACAAATTCCTAAATTTATGGAACTGCTTTTGACTTGAAGTGACCAAGTTTTCTACGGGAAATGAAGCAGCTTTCAACACTCGTCCTTGCATCTTTTACTGCAAACACCTATTCCGCTTCTCAAGCTTTCAAGCTTCATTTTAGACAAGGGCTTGGTTAGTATATCAGCAAGTTGATCTTCTGATTTGCAATAGATAAGATGTACTTCTTCATTTTTTTGAACTTCCCTGAGAAAATAATATTTGATCTTAAAATGCTTGGTTTTGCCATGAAAAATTGGATTGTTGGATATGGCTATTACAGCTTAATTATCAACTTAGATATCAGTAGCTTTCACTTGCTCCATGTGTAGGTCTACCAAGAGCTTTCTAAGCCATAAAGATTGAGTTGCAGCTGCAGTTGCTGAAACATACTCAGCTTCTGCAGTTGATTGGGCAACAATCTCTTGTTTTTTTGAACACCCAGAGAAAATTCCTGAACCAAAATTGAAACAGTAGCCTGAAGTGCTCTTCATATCATCAAAACAGTCACCACAATCACTATTTGCATGTCCTTATAGCTCAAAATTTTGAGAATATGTGAACTGAATGCCATAGTCAATTGTACCTTTGATATACCTTATCACTCTTTTAGCAGCCTTAAAGTGAATTTCACTTGCACAATGCATAAATCTGGATAGCAGGCTCACAGAATGCATGATATCTGCTGTTGTTGCTGTAAGATACATCAAACAACCAAAAAGACTCCTATAGACTCCTTCATCTACTTTTTCAGCTCTATCTTCTGTTAAGTCAAGAGGACTTTACGATGATTAATTTTGATGACAATCAAATAATAATAATGTTAGAAACAAACGAACGTTTTTGACAAGTGTGTTAAGTGTGGAGAAGACAGCATAGACGCAGAAGGAAACACAGACACAAAGACCACACAGACGCAGACACAAAGTCAGTATAGACGTAATGTCGAAATACAGACGCAAACACAACACAGACCCAAACACAGACGCAAAGGCAATATAGACGTAGACGCGAAATCAAAACACAGACGCAGACCCAAAGATAATATAAATGTGGACACGGACGCAAAATCAAAACACAGATGCAGGCGCAGATGCAAAGACAATATAAACGCAGATGCAGACGCAAAGACAATATAAACGCAAACGCAAACGCGAAGTCAAAACACAGACGCAGACCCAAAGTCAAAACACAGATGCAGACACAAAGTCAACATAGACGCAAAGGCAACACAGACACAAAGAAGACATAGACGATACCATGAAGATACATTAGCACATCAGAATAGTTATTTAGTTAGAGTTAGTTACAGAACTCAACTAAATGACGGTTATCAAGAATC
Organism: Erythroxylum urbanii; assembly: GCA_027568935.1. NCBI lineage: Eukaryota > Viridiplantae > Streptophyta > Magnoliopsida > Malpighiales > Erythroxylaceae > Erythroxylum > Erythroxylum urbanii. The sequence goes on from JAOQML010000004.1 coordinate 7,085,967, forward strand.
AAGAAGCGGTTATCAAAGATCAAGAAGCTGTTAGAGATGAATGCTATAAATACTAGTCATAGTTGAAGATGTTATAATGTTAGAGAATCTTAGAGAGAATTCTTACAAATCTTACGATTTAGAAAAGAGAAATTCTGTAGTGCGATACGAAGAGAGCTAACTCTACTCTAACAAAAGCTCACAATCTTCTTCTAGTGAGAGAAAGAAAAGACTGATAGCCTGGAGAGGCTAAGATAGCTGAAAGAATACTTTGTAAGAGACTTGAAGAGGCGCTGGAAGGGAAGAAAGAATACTTGTAATCATTTGGAGTATAGTGAAACACTTAGACAAACTCTGAGGGCTGGACGTAGCCCATGGTTTGGGGTGAATCAGTATAAAAATTGCAATGTCTATCCTCTATCCTTTACTTCGGTTTATTTTGTTATTAAACAATTATATAGAAGTTATTTGCAATTTAACGACGTAATAAGTTTCGTATAAATTTTTTGATATCTTTTTAACAAGAAATAGAAGTTCTTAGAAAGATTTTATATTCACAAAAAGGATACACCATTTAACCCCCCTTTCTTGTGTATCGAGTTTCTTGTACATAAAGTCTATACTAATGTGTGATTTACTTCAATTGGTATCAGAGCTCGGTTTCCTAGAACCACCTTTACAAAGTGAGGACAAAGATC
>JAOQML010000004.1:7096250-7106871 GCA_027568935.1 Erythroxylum urbanii
ACGCCACCCTCGCGGGGCACGGATTCGGGTATCACGATCGATATCGGGTTCAGGTTCGGCGGGAGTGGGGTGTTACATTGTGATAGGAACCTGTTCCAATTTCTTATTTCCTTCTCTTTTCTTCATAAGCTTCTTTTTGTAGAAGCGAGCATATTTTCTGACCATGAAGTTGAATTTGTCATCTCCATCTATTTGCAACTCTGTATCACTTTCATCATCATTTGATGGATTTGATTCGTTAAATGCTTTTAATGTCATTCCTCTTCTCTATGTGAATTTTTCATCTCGCCTAAGCTCGACTTCAAGAATCATTAAGTTTCCTCTTAACCAGTCAAGTGAGATTATATCGAGATCTTTTATGGTTTCTAGAGCTGTCACTTTAAGTCTCCATTCCTTTGGTAATGTTCTTAAAATTTTTGTTACTAGTTTGTCATTTGGATATATCTTGCCCAAGTTTTTCAAGGTAATGATGAAGTTGTTGAAACATCCAAAGAATTTTTCTATTATTTCTCCTTTTTTCATGCAAAACAGTCTCATATTGATGCAAAAAAAGACTTATTTTATGTTTCTTTACCTCATTAGTTCCTTCAAAAGTAACTTGAAGCTTGTCACATTTCTTTTGACGTAGAACAGTAGGATATCTTTTCGTACTCTTTTGGAGATAGTGCACAGATCAGATGATGTCTTGCTTTGGCATTTAGTTGGCATTTCTTCTATCGACATCAATACACACTTTTATGTTGTCAGTAGCAGGAGGTGTAGCTCTAGCTTGCCAGATTTTGATATCCACTGATTAAAGATAGATGGTTATTCTCTTTTTCCAATAGGAGTAGTTGTTTTCATTGAAGTAAGAAGCCTTTGAGATGAATTGTCCTTCAAGGCTTCTTAAGTTGTTTTCCATGATCTATCAAGTACTGTAAAACATAATAAATGTGAAACCTTGCTCTGATACCAAATGATAAAGAAAACACACGCAAGAGAGGGGTGAATTATGTATAAAAAAATTTTACAAGGTATTTTAAATGTTTAAAATCCTTCTTAAACAAAATGGGTTGATAAATGGAAAGGTCCTATTAAACTTTGAAAGGAATCTGTTAACATTTAAAAAGAAAGGATCGTGTTAGTTATTTAAAATATAAAATAAGTCTATTAATCGAAAGGATCCTATTTGTGCTCAAAAAGAAAGGGGCCTGCTAATCGATAGGAGCCTATTAAAGCTCAAATACAAATAAGCCTGTTAATTGATAGGAGTATGTTAATGCTTAAAGCGAAAAGAACCTCTTGCTTTATAAAAATAGAAGGAGCCTATTGAAAAACTAAAAGAACCTCTTGAAAACACAAACTTATAACGTAGAAATTTAAAACTTAGGAACAGAGAAAGTAGATTTATACTAGTTCGGCTAACAACCAAGCCTACGTCAATGTCCCCAGGTATCCAACTTGAGTATTTCACTATAAGAACCCGAGTATTAAATTTAGCAAGCCTCTCCAAGCTCACAAGTACATATTTTCAAGGTTCTCTAACATTCCATACTAGAAGTGTATAACAAGCATCTAAAATCTCGCAGAATAAAATGTAAAATTAAAAGTAAGTTCTCAAATAACAAATTCTCTCTTGATAGAGTGATTTCACTTTCTAAGGCACAATAAGAATGGTATGACTCTCAAGAATATAAATGTTTCGAAAGTCTGTGTATGTTAGTTACTTCACAAGTGTTGTTTCTCTTTTTTAAATATTCAATTTAATCAACCAACCATTGCTTTCTCTTAATTTTGAGTTGATTTTGGATTTTCAATATCATCTTTACTGGAAAAAAATTTTTCAGAGCTAATTGTTTCAAAAGGTAAGATCCTCTCAGATGTTAATAAAGAAAGTTTACTAAAAAGGTTCCTGCAAGAAAGGAAGTAATTTTCCTATGACTTTATTTCCTTTAAAAAAACACTGTTATGTATACAAGGAAATAAATCCAATTTGAATTTTGAAATATTATATAGTTATCATCAAAATTGTTAAATATAAACCTTGAGCTAACACAAATGATGTGCATAAAACTACCTTTAGAATACATCAGAGCATTATGAGTTACTAGTAATATCATTTAGATTATTAACCAATGACCCAAAAAAATTTTAAAAATTGATGAATTTAACTTTCATGAGTTACTTGAGGAAGTCAATGGTGGTGTTTTTTATTACATACATGTATATAATGAGAGTTGGAGATATCATGTCGAGTAAGGTATTATAGGAATTCAACTATTAACAACTATATGTTAAACAGTCAAAGTGTTCCTTTTCTACTAGAGAAGTAAAATGATTGGGATATGTTATTAGTTCTTAAGGAGTGGCTACTAATCTTAAAAAGACTTATGCTGTTAAAGAGTGACCTCAAACTCAAACATTGAAATAACTTTGAATTTTTTGGGTTAGTAAGGTATTATAAGAGGTTTATTATAGAAAATGGTCAAATTAGTAAACCACTCAATTAATTGTTGTACCAAAACAACTTTAGGTGGTCATAAAAAGCTACATTAGGTTTTAATTAGCTTAAAGAAGCTCTAATGCAAGAACCTATTCTTACACTTCAAGATTTTAACAAAACTATAGTATATCTGTCAAAAGAGGGAATAGGAGTATTACTTACATAAGCAGGTCATTCTTTGTCTTATTTCAGTGAGACATTATGTCTTAGTTACACTCTTTTGTCAATTTATAAGAAAGAGCTCTTGCCCTTATAATGGCAATTTGAAAATGGTCCCATTATATAACTGGTAGACAATTCATTATGTAAATTTGCTATAAAAGTTTAAGTTACTTGCTTGATCAGAAAGCTATAACCTTTTTTTGAAAGATATGGTTATCAAAACTCCTAAGATTTTATTTTGAAATCAAGTATAAAAATGGTGTAGATATCAAGGCTATAAACGCTTTGCCTCAAACCTCTATTATATATTCCATAATAGTCTCTAATATTCATATTGATCTACCACAACATATTTCACTTAGTTGGCAAGCTGATTTAGTATTGAAAGAGGTTATATAGAAGCTTCAATAGGAGACCTAGGTGTATTCATCTTATTCATGGATTAATGACATAATACTTTAATGGGAAGTAGAATAATAGTTGATTCCAATCAAGAATTAACCAACTTATGTCTTTATTCCATGATATAGCTAGTGGGGGTCATTCAAGATTTCTTAGAACATATAAGAGGATATATATGTACTTTTTTAGAAGAGAATGTACAGAGGCATTAGGGAATTTTGAGAAAATGGTAGGTTTTCTAATGAAGTAAGTATGAATTAATTGTTATACCAAGTAAACTTCAAGCATTACCTATTTCATATTAAGATTGGATGGATGTCAGCTTAGATTTATAGAGTGATTATTAAAAATAGACGAATTTTTAATCATTCTAAATGTAGTTCATAACTTGAGTAAGTATAGGCATTTTATTCCTTTATAACACCTTTACTCATCTGCTAAAGTATCTCAAGGTTATGTGGATAACATCTACAAATTGCATGGTATGTCATTAACATTAGTGAGTGATAGTGATTAAGTATTAACTTTTAGACTGAATTCTTAATAATTCAAGGTATGTCCCTGTTACATTCCATAACTTATAATCTATAATTGGACAATCAAGTACAGGTTTTTAATATAATAATAGAGATCTGTCTTAGGTGCATGACTAATGATTGCCTTATTAATAGCATCGTTGGTTATTCTTTGCTGAATGGTGTTATAATTATACTTACCATTCTACCATTCAATGTTTTCCTTTTGAAATTTTATAAGATTATCCACCTTTAATTCACACACCTTACTTAGCTATAGATTTAGAAGTCTTAACAATTAATCAAGTTATGAGGGGTAGAGAATTAGTGGTGAAGTTGATTCAATTTCGTATAAGAAGGTCACAAAACATGATAAAATAGTCAACCTATAAACATATAATAGAGTGGGAATTTTAAATGTGAGATATAATTTATATCAAATTATAACATTATCACCAACAAAGTTTATATCATAGATCTAGTTTATATTAAATTATAGTATTATCACCATCAAAGTTTGTACCAATGTGATAATCAGAAACTAACGTCCTTATACTTTAGCCCTTTTCCAATATTGCAATTGCTAGGAGCTATTGTATACAAGTTATAGTTACCAATATGTATCCATCATACATTTCATGTTTCTTAGCTTAAAAAACATATACTCATTCCATTAAAGTGAGTCTTTGACTACCTTCTTTACTTATATTGGTGCTTACATATCCAGTTGTTGTGTTAGACTATCATTTAATCAACCTAAAAAAAGCTTATAGTCGAAGTTTTGGTTCATTAATCTCCAAATGATGTACACGATGTATCATAGTAATACTTGTATAATCTTCAGAAGTGTTAACTAGATGTCAACCTTATGGACAAGGTTACTAGAGAGGGAGGAATTATTAAAACAGGAAGCTGAGTACACGAAGAAGGAGATGAATGGTGAAGAGCATAAACTAAGGAGGAATAAGTGACATCATGTAATGGTAAAAGAGAAAATCCAAACAACAACATTTGCATAAGTGAGAAGCTAAGGAAATGACAATTGTATAAATCATATTAGCTAGATTGTAATGGCTAGTGTAACAATTTAAATGGTTTTAACCAGAACAACAAATTAAGGAATTCAACTGAAACTTTTCTCTCTCTGCTTTCATCATCTTCTTCTTTCTCTCTTATAACTCTTAATCATTAAATCCAAAATTAAGGTTCAAAAAATGAACACATAACAATTAAATGCTTTCAGTTGTACTTTAAAAAAGAAATATTAAAGCATACAACTATTCTCATAGCTTTATAATTTTTTTCAAGAGTTGAATCTTAATAAAATACAAATAAAAAATATTTTTGGAAGATTTAAATACACATAAATTTCATAACATAAAAAATAAATATTTATATTGTTTAACTAATTGAGGAGGAAATTTCATGAGGAAAAAAATGGATTAACTAAGATTTTGAGAGTATATAATACCTATAGAATTCAATCACTCCCTTTACTAAATAAATGTCCCAACAAAGAAGCAACTAACCTTAGTTAAGTTAGTAATGACCTTATAATTGATCCATATCACTTGAGCAATAGTATTTGAACTAGGTCCTTTATTCATATACTATCCATAGTAAAGGGTACTCAAATTAAACATAGAATTCCATTCCAGTTATCCAACAAGATTTATTAAATCATATATTGCAATGAATAAAAATAGTTTTATAATGCTTATAAAAATGCTCTTCATTACACCTAAAAGAAGGAATATTAAAGGACACGACTATTCTCATAGCTTCAAATTGTTTTCTATCAAGCTTGAATCTTTGTTGGAATTAATAATATTTCTTGAAATATCAAGTCAAGGATCTTTTAAGTTCAACTTAGCTTGTTTTGATAAGTTTAAAGAACAAAATGGGTAAAGACATGATTGTGTTCTAAGTTGTGCACAACGTATTTAGTTTTAGAAGAGAACACGAGTTTAAGCACAACTATTTCTAAATTATATAAAATATAACTCTTTCTCTAGGGAAATATGAGTAAAGATACCCATGTTTTAGGTTATGTCTTCTTTACAACATTTTTAGAGAGAAATATGCCCCAAAATACAATTGCGTGTCAAGTTGTCTTCAAGTTAATGAACTATGACAATAATGATTTTTGGTGCATTTGTGATAATGACAAAGAGAAATCCAAGCAGATTATGCCATACTTAGTTTGAAAAAGTTAATTTGATCCACTTGTAACTTATTTAGATGTTATTAAGGTTATTGTAACCATTGGAACTATGAATTTAGAGTTTTATTATAAATTAGTGTGGTTAGTTGAATCTCGTATGCTATTTAGACATCAAAAGCATATATGTTGTTTTTGCTTTTTGGTTTGGATAAAATCACTGTTTTTTATGATAAGAGAGTGACATGATGTGTGTTATACTCTCCTTGTGCGTATATGTACATTTGAATAACTTAAAATCAAGTTTTTTTGTCTAAAGTTGTTATTAAACTTAATTTTTCGCTTTCTCTATTAAGGTTCCAGTTTTATACCTATATTGTTTGACTTGATGTCAAAACTTTAAGAATCTTAAGGCTTTATTTGAGTGGAAACTAAGAGAGAATACTAATTTCTTCTTAAATATACAATAAAATCTACTATAACAATGACATTAATAAGTTTCTCTATAACTTATTCCTCTCATGTTTAATAGTAAAAACTATGCTATTTGCACTATCAATATGAAGGCTTATTTGAGAGCCCATAACCTTTTAGAAGCTACATATATAAGTGTTGTATTTTCTCCACTTTCATATAACCCAACAATTGATCAATGAAGAATCATAATAAGGAGAAGATAAATAGATATAAGGCACTTGAAACTGTTCGTGCTTCAATTTAAAATATATTTTTGTCAAAAGACAAGGAAGGGTTTCAAGGGTCAGGTAGAAAGAAATAAAAATAAAATCTCAACCTTTGGAGGGAACTTAAGTTATTAAAGATGTAAGAACATGAATCTATAATAGAGTTTAGTGGTACATATATAAATATTGTAAATCAATTAAGGCTACTTGGAGAAGACTTGGAAAAAAAAGAAGTTATAGGTGAAGGCCTGATAAATTCCACTGAGAGATCTAAAATCAAAATCTTAATCTTAGAGGAGTTCAAGGATATGTCGTAGCTTATATAAATGAAGCTTATGAATTCTCTTTAAGTTCAAGAACAAAGAAGGCTCTAAAGGTAATAAGAAAAAAATTATGGAAGAGGCATTTAAGGCTAAACTAATTCTTAACCAAGTTAGCACAAGTTAAATAAAAGGAAGGAATAAAGTTGGAGTGAAAAAGGAATAAGAAGGACAATATTATAGTAAAAGTAAGGAGGCAAATTTACCCCTTGCAAACATTGCAAAAAGAGTAACCACACACTTAGGTATTATTGCTCCAAACTAAATGTAAGATGTGGAGCATACAACTAACTTGAATATATTAAAAAGGTATGCAAGTCCAAGGAGAAGGAGCCACAATAAGAAGGAAATGTAGCTGAAGTTGATGAAGATAAAGAAGAGAAGTTGTTCATAACCTTTACAGTGTCTAGTTGCAATAAGGATGAGTAACTTATAGACTCAATTACATATGTCTTATGACCTATGATGAATCTATTTTCAAGGTCCTTGCTAAGAGATTTTATTCAAGGATACGAGTTGGTGATGGAGCTTGAATAAAAGTGCAAGAAAAGGGAAGATTAATTGTCAAAACACTTTCACGTATTAAGTTGATTACTAATATGTTATTTATGTCAAGTTTGGATCACAATCTTCTTAGTATGAGTCAATTAGTTGCCAAAAATTATGCTATACTCTTTACTAATGATGTCCGTATTATATATGATCAAATTGAGGTTGAATTATTGACAATATACATGAATAAGTTCCTTGTTATATGGTTTGGAGTTGTTATGAAAAATGTGAAAAAAAAAGTTGATGAATATGTTATGATTATTGTAGTCATTGAAAAATAAAACAATTAAACATGAGAATAAAAATGATGATGAAGCTTAAAATATGGATGAAAAAACTCTTAAAAGTATAATTTTGAATGATGTCAAGACTATCAAAATAGTATATTGGTGGCAGATTGAAGGCGTGGAAAAATTTAAGTGTTACCCTATTTTAGAAGCAAAAGAAAATTGTGAATCTGATTATAAAGTTGAAAAAAAGGCTATGGTTGGAGTTGAAGTCATTTATTTAAGATTTATGATGAATGCGATAAGAAAAACATGAAGCAAGCTAATTATGCCAAAGTTATCAAAAGAGAAATTTAGGCTAGAGCAAAAAAAGAGGAGTTCAAAATGATTGCCAAGACTCACATGCAAAGAGGGTGATCTATTCACAATACGGAGAAGCTGAATGATGAAATGAAGTTTCCTCATTGCTCATCAAAGGAACAAGTTGCAGCATATTAAATAAAGTTCTTTTAAGAAAAATATATGAAGACTTAAAGGAAAAACTTGGTGTTTTAAGTAAAACGTCAAAGAAGAGTGTTTTTAGTGATACTTTGTCTTAAAACATCAAGCCAAGGATCCTAAAGTCTATTCACTTGTGTTTGAAAAGTTCAAAGAAGAACACAATCAAAGACTAACTCATGTTCTAAGTCGTGTACAACATATTTGGTTGTAGAAAGAAATGCAAGTTCAGCTATACACATTACAGATCGTGTAAAATACAACTCTTTTTAGTGAAAAACCTAGACAAAGACACTTTCATATTTTAGGCTTTATCTTTATTACAAAGTTCTTAAAGAGGAACATGCTCTAAAATATGATCATGCTCAAGATGATGAAACAATAATGTTTTTTTTTAAAGAGAAAATTGAATTAGTAAAGAATGAAGTTACAAAACAAAGGATGTCCAAGACTATACCCTTTAGAATTCAACACAACAGAGAATAACTACCAAATAAAAGATAAAAGAAGTAATAACTTTGTTGGACGTTCTGATTAATAAGAGTTGATGGCTTAATGTATTTGTTGTCAAAACTATGACAATAATGTTGCTTGATGTATTTGTCACATTTAGTTTGAATAACATAATTTGATTCATTTGTAACTTGTTTAAATGTTAGCCAATTTGCTATAATCGTTGGAATTAAGAATTTAGAATTTGGTTATAAATTAATGAGATTAGTTGAACCTTTTATATTATTAAGACAACATAAACATATATCTTACTTTTGTTACTTGTATGTTTGGTTAAAATTGGTGTTGTATCTGACATACTGTGTGTTATACTCTCTTGCATATATATTTATATTTAAGGAATGAAAAATCAAAAATTTGACGTTAAATACAAGTTGCTGTCGAATTTATTCTTTCATGTTAAGGTTCCGACTTTATTCTAAGCACACAACCCACGTTGTTTGACAAATATTACTAAAATACAGATGAATATCTTTTCTGGAAGATTGAAATACGAATTCATAACATAAAAACTACAAATGCTTATTGTTTCATGAGCTGAGGAAGAGATTTTATGGAACAAAAGAAAGAAATTAATTGAGGTTGAGAGAGTATGGAATACCCGTAGAATTCAGCCACTCACTTCCCTGAATAAATGTCCCAACGGAGAAGAGACTAGCCTCAGCTGAGCTGTTAATGACCCTGTAACCAGGCCATGTCACTCTAGCACTAGTATTCGCACCGGGTCCTCTGTTCATATACTCTCCATAGTAAAGGGTACTCAAAGCAAACGTAGCATTCCATTCTAGCCATCCTGCAGGATGTATCAGATCGCCTATATCGCAACGAATAAAAGCAGTCCTGGAATACTCCTTCCAGGGTCTGCCTAGGTACGTGTGGAACGAGGATTGAACCGGAATTAAATCAGCGGCCGCAGCCACCTTGGAGCTGATGATTGATATTCCAGTGTTTTGGTTAGGATCATCTCTTCCTTGGGCTGTGAATATGTTCCTCTGTTTCTCGTTAGGTTTGCGAGCATATAAGTTGCAGTTCTGGAAGACTGCAGCTGCATTGCCAAAGATGAAATCTATCGTGCCATATATGTCACATTCGCGATAAAATTGTCGAAGGGAGTGAACGTAGAGCGTGTCTTGGTACCCAACAAAGCTACATTGGTAGAATGCCGAGAGATCTGAGCCGCTTCTCAGTGCCACTGCTTGGTGTTTACTAGGTCCTGCCCCATTCTCAAAGGTTATTCCCTTGGCTATGAACCTGTTCCCTATTACAGCTGCATGCAAGAAACTAATTAGTTGGTACATTTATAATCCGGAAGTATAATATAATGGTTTCTTATGACTACAATTTGAAATTTCTTAAGTAGGAAAGTTTTAAACTTTTTTCCAATCATCAAACCTGTAGCTCTGACCCAATATCTGAAAAATTCTTTACTGGCTCACGCCAATTTATTATTAAGTTCAAAGTCTAAATAAAGCACCTGAACTTCAAAAGAGACGGAGTCTTATTCTAAACACATTATCCAATACAACTAACCTCAAAGCAAAGGTATTAGAACCACTGCGTAACAATTTACATCTTCATTTTTAGATTATGTTTTTTACTTACCCCGCTAGGAATAATTAGCTCCCATTAGTGCTTGTATCTCTAGAATAAAAAGTGCCATGTGCTTTCCAATGTACCAAAAAGAAGTAATAAAAGGAAACCTAACTACTCCAATTGTGCTAAAAATAAGATTTTTTTAAATTATAAGCTTACTTTTTAAAAAAATTTGTATCATTAACTTATTAAATAATTTATTTAATATACATATTTTTCCTAGATGAAAAAAGGGCGATATAATTAACCCCAACTAACCAACATTTTGAATCTCATACCGTACCGGATGGAGAACGGTACGAAATCAGGGTAGGTTGGTACTGGGTATAAATATTGGCTAGGACTGATAATACTGACCAGCACCGAAAATTTTGAAAAATATAAAGACTAAGTTGCAAAAATTTCAAAATTTTTTAAAATTTTGTCTCCTGCACTCCCCCCTTTTCTTTTTTTCAAAGTTTTATAATTTGTTATTTAGTTAATCTTTTATTGTGATTTTTTAATTTTTATTTT
>JAOQML010000004.1:7106971-7117033 GCA_027568935.1 Erythroxylum urbanii
AAAATTGAAATTGTAATATTTTAAACATTTTATATTGTTTTTAATTTTATATTTGTATGATAATGATTGTCTTTTTCATATAAATTGTAGTTATTATTTATATGTGAAGTATCTAAAAAATATTATTATTTCATATTGATTGTGATTATTATTTATTATTTTGATTTTTAGAGACAGAGTTAAAATATACAGTAGAACTGTACAATATGACAATTGACTATTTTGTAATTTTTAAAAAAATCATGAACTATTTTATAAATTTAAAAAATTACCAAAAATAATATCTAGTATTGACCAATACCAGTACAGTATCATACCAAAATCTAATTCGATACTAAATCCGATACGATATTCGTAACATTGCAACTAACCCCAGATAATTGGAAAACAAATTGTCAACTATGCTCAATTGTCTCCATTTATTGTAATGTTATATAAATCTGACAGCTTCCAGTTTGCTCACTCCAAAGCAATCTCATCAAGTTCTAATACACTTCGAAACTATTTGTCTTTATTTTGATTAAAGGTTAAAACGTAATCCTTTGTTTCGGTTTGCAAGCGTGTCAGGAATTTAAAGTAATTCCAAACTAAGAAATAAGAAAGAAAATATTGCGACTCGTAATTTCTGACTAAAATCAAACAATTGTGTATGATAGAAAGGGAAAAAAATCTAATAGAAAAGAACATTGCTTTATTGATAAACAATTCGGCAAAACGCAATGACTAAGAAATTGAAAATTGCTGAAATCAATTGAAAAAGAAAGACTAATGCTAAGGAAAAACAGAGAATTGCCGAATATAGAAATAAGCTAATAAGTTTACTGGGATGCCAGGCTTTGATATGTCAGATGTTGGAGAGACCTTTCTACTTCAAAACTTCTATTTATAGCCAACGATGACGAGTGTCCTACTGCAATTTAACTTGTAATCTTGATAAAATTTTATCTTGCTAGATATAGATAACATTTGGATAAACTTTACCCTATCCAATAGAGATAGATTTAGGCTAATGTCTATCAAGTATATCATCTTATCTCCTTTTTATCTTGAACTTTTAGACTCCCAATCCAACTCTAATTCACTACTTTCCTCTTTGCTGGACACTGGAATTTGATAGGCTATGGTCAATGGATTTCTTTTGAACTCCGAACCATGAGCTTTTCTTTGGGCTTCGAATTTTCGGTCCAAAACAGCAAAAATAGGCTGAACCCATTTTTTAGTGTAAACATTTGCCCCCTGCACCATTAGGCTTATAAATATAAGTCTTATAGCGGCCATTAATTTAATTAGAAAACCATTTAGCCAATGCCTTTGCCTAGAGTAGCTTTTGGACGCTTTGTTATCGTCAACCTCCACGCCCCTTTGATGGACCAAAAATTCGAGAAAATTTCCAGCTCTGACTCCAAAAGCGCACTTTAACGGATTGAGTTTGATCTGGTGTCTCCTCAGTCTCTGAAATCCCTGCCTGAGATGTTCTACATGGTCACCCTAGTTTTTAGACTTGATAACCACGTCATCGATGTAAACTTCGACAATTTTTCTAATGATATCATGACAAATGAGGTTCATGACTCTTTGATAAGTATCTCCAGTGTTTTTAACCCAAACGGCATCATAACCCATTCAAATGTGCCGATTACTCCTAGACACCGGAACGCTTTCTTGTGAATATCATTCTCGGCAATTTTGATCTGATTATAACTAACAAAACAATCCCAAAATGTTAATATGTCATGGTTGGCTACTAGTTGTTTCTTGGCCTGCTACAAAACTGCTTCCTGGATGGCCATTGTAGCCACTGGCCACCCTTTTTTACTTCCTTGAGTCATCATTGGCCTGGCTAACCAACGTCTCCTTTCATCGGCCTAAGCAGCCTGATGCTTTTATTCTTCTCACTGACACCCGTTGCTTGAAGTAGCAAATACTTGTCCTTGGCAAATTTCATCAGCGTAAGCCTGCCCTCTTTGTCCAAACCTTCAAAAGTATTTGGCGTGGTATCTCCATGGTAATAGCAAGCATCCACCAAATTGACTTCAGCGCTAAAAGGATTATTGTCTACCTTAACTATTTCCACGTTGTCGCCATGCCAGAACAATAAAAATTGGTGGAGGGAAGACAGCACACACATGTTTGCGTGAATCCAGTCTCTGCCCAGAAGCAACTTATAACTCGCGTTAGTGTTGATTACAAAAAAAGCAGACATACATGTCTTACTCCCCACTGTTATTTGTAGCGAAATTACTCTCAATGTTCTTGTCACGTCTCCAGTCACCACTAAGTATGTAGCAATGATATCCTCTTCTTTTTTCCTAAGTCCTAATAACACTTTCAAAGGAATCACGTTTACAGCTGCTCCATTATCCACCAAAACTTTGTTTAGTGGCTTTTCGTTGATACAAACCCGTATGTATAGTGGCTTAGTTTGATTCACTATCAACGGCTTGTTGAACGTCAGAACTCTACTCTCCTCAGTGTCCTGCGTTTTCTCTGAGAATTTCTTCACAAGACTTTGTTCTTCTTCTGCAGCCGAAACTTCTTCTCCATCTTTTGGATTGTCCTCCGCTTCATCATCAGGATCGACACGACAAAAAATAGCTGACAACAACACAGAAGTAGCTCTCACATAATAAACAGGGACATCACCAACATTGAAGTAACTGTTTACCTGTTCCTCCGCATCGTCATCCTTCGTTGCCTTCCTTCCGAATTTACTCTTCTCAATTCCTTCTTTATGGTGCTCAACCATCTGCTTGGCAATGTTGGCTATCTTCTTCCCTTTATCAAACATCTTTTGTTTTTCCACCAAGTGAGCTTGGGTTTGAGTTTGAAGTTTTATTTCCAGTTCCTCTTTTTCCTGGAACAGTCTCTCAACCAACTTCTTACGTTGCCACCACCTTTTTTTCGTTTTTGCATTTTTCTGAGCAACATTAAGTATTTCCTTTTTATCTCTTCATTTACTTTCCACTCGAATCTACTCTCCAACTTTCTTGGGCATCTGTGGCCTAACAAATTTCAGGTGACCGCCAGTGCTGATGACTACCTGGTCATCGGCTTCCTTATTATTTCCGGTGACCTGGTCACCGATCATTTCCAGTGCACCGACTCTCTCCTGAATTTTAGAAGTAGTGGCCAAGTTATCTTTCTTTTTCCACATGTTCCACCCTTTCGACCTCCAAACTTGATTCATATGCTTCTGGCTCTTTTTTTCGATGAGTCCATTCCTTATGTCAATACTTGCTACGTTCACTGACCCCACCGGGAGTAGATTTTTGTCAATGAGCATTGCTTTTTTTGAGAACTTGAGAATTTTCCTGTTGATGCGATCCTGAATCACGTTCCTGAAAGCCCAGCATATGTTGGTGGAATGAGTCCATGCGTTATGTTATTTGCAATAGTCTTTGGCCTTCATCTTCTCCTTGATAGGTAAAGTGTGATCTATCATCTGAGTATTTTGCCCATACATTGCTTGACCCATAGTCACCAGCTGCTGAACAGCCTGGTGACTTGTCCTCCTTGGGAGCGCCTGCATCTGGTTAGTCACCAGACTCTCATTGCCCCGTAAGCTCATTCTCTTTTCATAAAGGTGAGGTTGAGTCGCTAGTCCAATGTGGCTGTGGAACTGAACTGGAGTCCTGTGGTTGATAGACATCGGAGGTAAGGAAACAATCGGTGTCTCATCCCTTCCGTGCGGTGGTTAGTAAGTGGTCATCAGCTGTTTCTCCTTGTTGGAGCTGTCAATCCTATTGCATTGGCCCCCGAGCACCTTCACGGAAGAAGTTTATCCCAACTTGATCACCTTGACTGACGACCTTTCACCCCCAGTTGGAGTGAACGTGAGCTCCACTAACTAATTTTCCGCAGCCACTGGTAACTTGCTGGCCTGCGATTTAGTTTGACGCAGTGTCTTGCTTGACTCTTCTCTGCCTATGCCTTTGTCTTTTTCTAGCATGGCAGATTCGCTGACCGCTGCTAAAAGCTCCTTTTGGTTACTCCCCATAGTGTTCAAAAGAGCTGTCGATTTTTCTATGGCCTCTAGAACCTTTGTTAAAGGAATCTCAATGTTGCTTGCTTAACTTAACTCAACGGATTGAGGTTAGTCTTCCTGCGTTGCTGCTACAACGTTTTCCACATCATCACCTCCACTAATGGAAATGTCAATACTCTTACTATATCTTGTTTTCTTCATTGTGTGGTCCCACCGGGCGTGCCAAAAATATGTTTGCCTTTATTTTGATTAAAGGTTAACACACAGCCCTTTGTTTCAGTTTGCGAGCGTACCAAGAATTTAATGTAATTCCAAACTAGGAAATAAGAAAGAAAATATTGCGACTCGTAATTTCTAACTAAAATCAAACGATTGTGTATGCTAGAAAGGGACAAAAAATCTAACAGAAAAGAACATTGCTTTATTGATTAACAATTCGACAAAACGTAATGACTAAAAAATTGAAAATTGCTGAAATCAACTGAAAAGAAAAGACTAATTCTAAGGAAAAAATAGAGGATTGCCGAATATAGAAATAAGCTAATAGGTTTGTTGGGATGTCAGGCTTTGCTATGTCAGATGTTGGAGAGACCTTCTTTCTGCTTCAAAACTTCTATTTATAGCCAACGATGATGAGTATCCTACTGCAATTCAACTTGTAATATTGATAAAATTTTATCTTACTAGATATAGATAAAATTTGGATAAACTTTACCCTATTCAATAGAGATAAAATTTGGGCTGATGTTTATCAAGTGTATCATCTTATTTCCTTTTTATCTTGGACTTTTAGACTCCTAATTCAACTCCAATTCTATTACTTTCTTCTTTGCTGGATACTAAAATTTGATGGGCCACAGTCAATGGATTTCTTTTGGACTCCGAACTATGAGCTTTTCTTTGGGCTTAAGATTTTCGGCCCAAAATAGTAAAAATAGGCTGAACCTATTTTTCGGTGTAAGTACAAACGATAAATACATGAAGATTTAATGTAAGTGGGTAGATTTAATGCTGGCAAACTCAAAATAACTAAATGTAGGTAGGTTGGTAGATTAAACGGAACAATAAACCATGGCAACTATACTAATGTCCTTAAATAAGTCCGCAAGCCTTTGAAGAGATAACAGACACCAGAGTAATTAATTTCCTGAATTTGTCAAAAACCTAAAGAACGATGTTTTCCTCTACTATAGACTGCATTTAATGCTCATACCCCACATTGAAAGTTTCCTAGTCTTGCGAACAATGTAAAAACGAGTTATGTCGAAACAAAGAAAAAATAAATGAAACACACGGAAAAGAGACAATTTTGCGACAGCAACCCGAAATAGGCGCTTCGGGACCTTCACAAAAATCCCATATTCAGTGAGCTAATCGACGATTACTCTAAGAGCATATTCATCACTTTAGACAAAATAAACTCAAAGGTTACTGCAAAGTCAAAAAAGACACGACGCTTTTCTCCAACAAAATTTCGCAGGTTCCGCGTGTTGGTGTCCACGAGACACTAGGCCACCGACACATGCATTACTAAAGCTACAGGTCTGTCTGTTGTCAAAGTTTCAATTATTTTGAAAATTTCTGCTCTTTGAAATTTGAATATATCATATTATATCGTTACAGTAGACCAATGTTGAATCAAAAGGCAATAACAACGGGAGAGAAGAACTGAACACGAACACACAATTAAAAACCTGCTGAACACATTGTCTAATCAGGACTGAGACATTAAAAAAAAAAAATCCTTTTAGCTTCTGATCTGATTTAAAATCCATCAATATGAGAAGCTAATGAAACTATGGGAAGTTCCTATTTCGATGGTCAGAGCATCCTGATTTATTTAGGATATTCTAATTCTATTTCGCTTAATCTAGTTTATATATTTATGTAAAATATATATATATATATGCAGATAAAATTTAATAAAATTAAATTAAATTTGGTTAATCATGATCTGATTCCCTATTTTGTAGGCTATCATAGCTAAAAATTTCCTGTTTAGGAAATGTAACATACGTACGTGACGCATGTAGAAAACGAGCTTTGTAGCTTTGCACTTATATGTATCCTACATCTGATAAGGTGATTCCACACTGGAAAACGAACATGTGATCTTATGCGTACGATCTTGGATTGGCATCTAAAATTAAGATAGGACAAGAGGAAGAAGCATTTGGTCTGTAAAGCTTACACCTTTAAAGTATCTCTTTTTGTGCTGTTGTTGACGGATGGAGATAACCTTACGCTAAGGGCATGTTCGTTGTAATACGTTTTTTTATTTTGATTTTTAAATTATATAAAAATATAAAATTTTAAAATAATTAATTAGTAAGTAAAATTAAAATTCTAAATAATTTTTTACATTTTTCATCAATAATTAAATTATAATTACATATTTTTATTTAATTTGAAAATTTAAAATTAAAATTAGAAATCCGAAAATTAAAAATCACTAAAAGGGAAATCATCAAAAGATGAGCCAGGGTCACTTAAACATGACCGCACAACTCACAGCCGCACTCATCTATTCTCGATTAACGTTAGCTATAGCTCCTACAAAGGGTAAATAAATCATCGCGAGACCCATTTCAGTTGGATATATTATTAAACTACAAAAAACACAATCATATCAACCAATATTTAAAGGTATATTCAAGGCCAAAGTTGAACTTGAACTCACCGACTGTTGCTGACCGGAAAGTAGTCCATCCATCGACGACGTTTCTACTTCCTTTGACTATTGTCTTCCCAATCCCGTCCCCAAAAAACATTAACATAGTCTTTTTCCTTTCCACCTCCACATTCTCAAAGTAAGCTCCTTCTTTTATATATATCACAAACCTGCATTTTGTTGGCAAATCATTAAATTCAATGTCTTAGCTGGTACATAAAAAGTGCATTATAGAAAGGGCATTGATTTCACCTGGTGTCACTAGAATTTGGAGCAGCTGCCACTGCCTCGCTAATAGTGGTGAAGTTTCCAGTGCCATCTTTTGCCACTATTAGATCGTATTTGGTTGAATTCACTGGAGCTTGCAAAAGTTTTCGGTCTTTCGACGACAACCAAGTTGGGAACCCATGTTTAACTTTACCGTACTCAGGGAAAACCTGGGACTTTGATTTGTTAACACCAGGGACTTTCTTGAGCATGACTAGAGAATTGCTAACGTGACGAGAAACGTTGAACAAGCTGTTCTCGATAATGTCTCTGACGTTTCCTTTACTGTAAGCGAACCCATCAAGACATGTATACTGATTAGTCATGGCTGCACTTAGCAGAGTCTGCAAGTCCTTGTAATGTTTAGGAACTGACTTCTTATGGGAAAGATCAGAGACAGCCGACTTGAGCTCGGCGATGGTGTTGTTGAAGAGGTCGAGACAGTCTTTAATAGCTACTTTCTCGAGTCGGTCTAGAGTTTCAGATTCGTTCCTTCTGATGTACGTGACGTTGGAGGTGGAGGCTCTGATTTCCCACATTGTGCGGTTTAACGTTGCGATGATAAATTCTGCTAGGGACATGGAGTGAAGATCTGGTAGAGATCGAAGAGTGGAGACGCATAGTTGCGGGTATAATGTGCCTTCGCAAATGGAGTGAGTAATCTGGAGGTGTTCATGGACATGTAAATTTAGTGTCTTGGAGGTCGTTGAAGAGGCCGTTTTGGGAGGCAGAGGTGGTAGTAGGGAAATGACTACAGCTAAGATAAGCAATGAGACCGGCAAGATACAAATGACGAGTTTAGTTCTACTTCTAAACCAGCTATACATGGTCGAAACCGGTAAGGCTTGAGATAGGGAAATAAAGAGAAAAGGAAGTGTTTGAAAGAGTGAGATGTCTTTGCAAGTTTGAACTCAAGAGGGACAAAGAAAAGAGAAAAGAAAATGGTTATTATATATAAAGAAAACGGTGTAGAGTAGTTGATGTGCTGATGGGTGGAGCAAATGAAACTATGTTGTTGCGTTTAGGCCTGATGGAGGAACTGGTCCTGCTGGACCACGATTGAATCAGAAAACGTATATTCGATTTATCGGCTTGTGTTGTAACTTGTGAGACGATAGATCGGTTTTCAAGTGCAAATTTGGCACTTTCTAATGGGCCGTACGTAATGACTAGACGTAGTTTTTTCTTCTTATAATTCTGACCCAAATGCCGCTCCTCTTGGATTGCGAGTTTGCAACCATAACTCCTCAAACCCCAATTACCTCCTAACCATGCCATTTGGTTTGATAGCGGTTGTTACAGTTTTGCCACGTGGCTATGTAGAGTGGCAAATCAATGTATACAAGACGCCAAAATTATAGTAGGACGTCTGTGCGTGAGTTTCTCTGCTTCTTATAATCCAAACCCTAAACACCCAAGTTGGAAACGGAAACTAAACTCCAGGATGAAACAATCCTCTCCTCTGTTTGCATACCGTGGCATAGGCGCACAATTGTTTAGCATTGATTAATTCGGCACTTTTCCAGCTTCCAATGCATGCTTGCATGTCTACTGCATATCCTTCCGACTAGGACTTAGCAGGCAGCGGCAACTGTAGAAAACGTGAGAGATCCATTTCTCTCCCTTCTATTGACAATTGTATTCAATATATATATAAGTCAGGTTCCCCAAAAAGATGGGATACTTAAGATCACAAGTAATTCTAATTACAGTAAATTACATAATAGAAAAATAATCCTAAAAGAAAAAAAACTATTAACAATAATTGCAAAAAGATATGCACAGCTGCTTAATATACCTCCCCCCCTTCCCTTAAGGTAGAGCATGTAAATTTCGGATGCCCAATTTGACCAAAAGAAAGATGAACTGACCTTTGCCCAAGGCTTTAGTTAAGACATCAGTTGGTTGAACTGAAGTGCGCACATGTGCTGTTTGTATGTTGCCATTTTGTATCTCATCACGAATGAAATAACAATCTACCTCAATATATTTCGTTCGTTCATAATAAACTAGATTAGATGCAATGTGCAAAGTTGATTGTCTGTCACAAAATAAATTCATAGGTGTAGAATGCTCAATACCACGAAAATTCAACACCTCTTTCAACCACTTTAATTCACATACTGTAGTTGCTATGGAACGATATTCAGCTTCAACCGAAGAGCGAGAAACAGTGTGTTGTTTCTTAGTTTTCCAGGAGATTAGTAAGTCACCAAGGAGAACAAAGTATCATGTTAAGGAACGACGCGTCAAAGGGCAGTTGGCCCAATCCGAATCATAGTAAGCAGACAACCTCAAATTGCAATGAGAACTTAACAAAATACCTTGACCCGAATTTCTTTTCAAATATTTGACAACCTGCAAGACTGCCTCCCAATGTGCTTGTTTCGGTTCTTGCATAAACTGAGCAAGAATGTGGACACAGTACGACAAATCACATCGTGTAAACAACAAATAGACAAGACGTCCAACAAGATGTTGATATCGCGCAGGATCAGCCAAAGCACCATTATCTGCAAGCGCCAATTTGTGGTTTTGTTCAAGAGGAGTCGAAGCAGGCTTTGCGCTGAGTAACCAAACCTCAAAAATCAAATCCAAGGCATATTTCCTTTGACTCAGATAAAAACCATTCGCATTACGAGCCACCTCAATACCCAAGAAATATTTGAGCCTGTTGGCCTTGGGTCTCAATTCGAACATAAAATTTTGATAAATAATTTACAGAACAAAATAAAATTGGTCAATTTATGGTGGGACTTTTAACTAATAATAAAAATAAATAGCACAAGGCTATGATAGCAATAATAAACGAATTTATAAAAAATAAAAATACAACACAACACTCACGGGTGTGAGTTTTAAGTCTCACACCCGTGAGACTTCAATACAAACACTCACCTAAACTTTTTCTTCTTCTTTCTTCTTTTTCTTTCTTTCCTTCTTCTTCCCTTTCTTTCTCCTTCTCTCCTTCCAGTCTCTTCCACAACACTCTCTCTTTTTTTTTTTATTTCTTATCCCTCACGACTTCTTCTCTTCTTTGTCTAATTAATTTAAGACAAAAGTTTTGATTTTCCAATTTTACCCTTCCTTATTAAAGCAAATTCCTACTAACTCCTCCACTTAATTTTTAATTCTTTCT
>JAOQML010000004.1:7124749-7162234 GCA_027568935.1 Erythroxylum urbanii
CCTTCTTAAGCTTAACTTCTAACCTCTTAAGTGAACTTCCAAAAATACCCTTACACTAACTCTTATTCTTTCAATCTCAATTAACACCATATGCTTCCAAAAATAAATCTCAATTTCTCCATTTAATAACTTCAATCTTTAAAAAAAATTATATCCCCAAAAATTATAATTAAAGCCTAATCACAATAAAAATAATAAAATTAATCCCCAACATATAGTAAGAAGAAAAATCGGGGTCCAACAAAGGGGGTGTTACAGTACCCTTCCTTTAGTCATAACATTCTTGATTTTTGCCTTAGCTAGGACTATAAGATTTTTTATTTTTTCGTGTCTAGTAACTTTGATTCTTTTTGTTTAAGTTTTAAGTCTTATAGGTTGAGTGTAAACTTCTCCTTATAACTAATAAGTGAGTCTAAAGACTTAGCTTTAACAGCTTGCATTGGATCAGTATATCCTTTTTGCAGTTTTATCATCTCTGCTTTGATAACTTTTAGAATTTATGAACATTTATATACCTTTGAGCCTTTTTATGGAATTACAAGACCCCTCAAAACAACATCTCTAAATCCTAGATTACTGAGGAGAGAGTTGAAGAACCAAAAGGTTGAATTTCTTTTGTTAATACTGCTTTCTTGTAAAATAAGAATAAAGAAACGGATAAAGGCGAGGAAGTTTCTAAAACTTGTATAACTCTATAGAAACTAAGAAGAATTCACCAGGTAACAATCTAATTTCTTCTTCATAAACGAATCTCTAGTTTGCTTTTTAAACCGTGTATAGATATTGTTAGTGTACTTTATATCAATCAGTCCTAAGTCTTTGGTAAGTGTTTGCAATTCATCAAATTTTAATATGAAGAATCTATTATTTCTTATCACTTCTCTATAATACAATACACAATTGAAATCTATAGCAAAGTCCTATGGGGTGAAGACTTAGCTCCTAGGTTTTTTAAGCCCCTATATAAAGTGTGCCTTTGAAATTCCTAGTTAGAAGCATACATAGTTGTAATGGTGATAGTGGTTTGGTCATATATTTTACTAAGCTCATAATAAATTAGATGATTAGTACATAACCAATTATTTAAATAAATATATGAGGGGATCAAAAGTGACAATGATTTGACTATCGAAGTGCTAATTATGATTACTTAGAATAATCTGACCCTTCTTAAGAAACCAAAGGCATTTTTGGATACTCCCCTTCTTTATTTTGATTTCCACAAGACTAACAAAATGGAGCTTTTTAAGGCATAGAAAAACCTTAATAGCTAGCAACTTATTATGGTAGTTTAAGCCTTTTACATTCTAAATTAAAGATCTATAGGAAAGGTGTTACCTAATTTTTTTTCTTCTTTAAATTCCTACAAAATTTAGGTTTACTTGGCCCATGATCAAATGGAATAGGAGAGCCCATTTTTGAGTTAGATTTCATATCATTTTAAGTTATCCCACAATATCCAATTTATGCTCCATTTAAGGGGTTTCTTTAGGCTTAAGTTATTAGGTTAGTCAAAGTCCACATTCACAGAGGTCTCTTTCTTCTCCTCTTTCATTTAAGAGTGGATCAATGTATCTACCATGTTTTGAGAGAAATCAGTTAGCGAAGGGGTTAGAGCACTCACATTCTCATCCTCTATTGCTACCTCCTCTTACTAAAAGGTTGTGGCTTGAGAAACTGTAGTGGGGATCTCCTTCTCATTGCCAAGAAAATTCTTGCTTTTTGGAATCTAGGACACTATGTATGAGACTTTTGTATGGTCTTCAACAAAGGTTCTAAATTCATTCCATTTGAGAATCTGAACTTCCTTTGGGAGATTTTGCTTAGATTTATGTTTATACACATGTGGGCGAATCTAATCCTTCTAAGCTTAGTAGTGTTCTCATCAAAACTAATTGGTTTCCCAGTTATGCTAGCTATATCACTAAGTCTTTTAACGGTTCAGTACTCTAAGGAAGTCTATAGAGGTTTGCCCAAATAGGAATGGTTTTAAACATGCCCTTAACAAATGACATATCTAAACACCACTTGTTGATAAATATAGGATGACCTTAAATATGCCAGGGGCTAGAATCAATGGTCTTCTTCTCTTGCTCCTTTATAAAAAAACTTAAAAATTGAAGAAGTAATATTTACTCACCATTATATTTTCTAAACCTCTATGCTTCTAGTTACAGTTAGCCCCTTTCTGAATAAGGGGAAAAAAGACTTTCTTCTTTCTAAAAAGTAACTAACAACCAAAGTACTCCATTTTTATGCCTTTTTCAAGACTTCCAATGGTGGATTTATAGCGTCCTATAGGTTATTTTGAATGTATCGTAGTGACCTACAAGTTTCTGAATCATTTACCACCTTGCTCCAAGCTATTTTCCTAAAGTTATTTAGGTTAGGGCTTTGTATCCAATTTATTAGGATAGTTATAAAGCTTGTCTAAAGGGAATTCCATTCTAATAACGATAAAAAAACCAATAGTGAAAGTTGGGTAGGAAAAGAAGAAGATGGACATGTTACTAAATGGGGAAAAGGTGAACAGGGAAATTAGTGAACCATAAGTAGTGCTAGTGAGAGGGGAGAGCATTTTTCTTACTTAGTTATAATCATTTGGAGTTTATACCATCGTACGAGTAATTAAAATTTAGACATATGAAATTAAACCATCAAATAATGATCATTGAGTTTGATTTTTTGATTTTCTTCTACATAGTTAATTAATTAAATACATTACATTTTTATCACATTCGCAAGTAAAAGACAAGTATTTTCATACCAAATATCTTATTTTATGAGATTTTTTGTAAGATAATCCTTAATGAATTATGTTATGCAATGAAGGAAGACATATCTTCTAATTCACCTTCTTTCTCATCTTAGTATTAATTTTCATCAACAATCAGACAACTTATAGTTAACCTTGACAAACCTCCATATTTGATAAACAAGTGGATTAATTAGAGAACGTGAACATATTATTACAATTTGACATCTTCTAAGGTTAGTAAATAATTTTAAATTTCTTTGTCATGGTATATTTCATAAAATAAAATGGTAAACTTTGTATGATATAATGGTATAATTTGTATTCTATAATGATATGTTTAAAATAATATGGTGGTATATTTAGAATAATGCGATGGTATATTTTATATAATGTAATGGTATTATATGTATATATTTTGTTGCTTACCTTTCATTCTAATTTATTTATAAGCATCAACCTTAACATAAGAAATTTGTATTGCATTTATAGGAATTTATTTTGTGACAAGTGATGATTTTACTTGGCCATCAGTTAGACTTTACACGTCCCTAGTTTGTATTTCTAATCTTATATATTGAAGAATTTTAAGCTAAGAAAACAAGTAAGAATTATATTATTTATATATCAATTTGATGACAAAGATTTTTATACTTATTATATGATTATTGATTTGACTTGAAGCGGAATTGACTTTTAAGCATGTAGGATTTACTTATGCTTGGTCTTAGAATTTTGGTTTAGGGATTTGGGCACTTGGATTTGAAATAATGGTACGTTCATGTGTTGATATGTTATTTATTTAAATCGTACATTAGGAATGTTTATATTAATGTCAATTAATGCTTAGCAATCCAAATTTTGACACTTATTAATTACAATGGAAGTAATCAACATAGATTAAAAAACACCTTTACTTTATAGTCATATTAAGTTAACAGATCTCCATTTATACTGGTATGGATGACAAGTAAGCCTATATTTTTTTGTTTCAATAGGACTCCTTATAAACATTTTTTCTATCTACTAGAGTCTAAAAATAATTAAGTTATTATTGAATGGAAAAAACCAAGAAATAACCCCTCATATACGAAATTATAGAAGATCCTCTTTAAGATTAAATAATTCCATCGAGTTAATTATGATTGTTTATGATAACATCTACTATACCAAAAATATTAATGAAGCCAATTATTGAAATTTTTTAAGCTACCCTTTTTTAACTTCTATAATCTATTTCTTAGTTCAAGATCCCTCTTACTAACTAGAATCATAGAATATTTAGATCTATTTCACCCAAAATGTGATTGAGCTAGGTTTATAAACTGTTCATCTATAATCCAATAATTGAGTTGATTATATGATTATAAGTTTATTTTATGCAAGGCTATACCAGAGTAGGCTTATATACATTCTCATTATAAGACTAAGAATCTCATTATAAGAATAAGAAGGGGTCATTCGTGCTTATCTAAGTAGATACTATGTTTACATATGGATCCCCCTATCCCTCCATTCCATTTAAGATTAAGAATAGGCATAATTGGACTTGTTTTTTTTGCATATATCTCTCCTTATTTGAGACCCAATTCTATTCACCTTTTTAGGTTTCTATTAATATGAGAAATTGGTTTAATTGCCTATATTTTGATATATATATATATATATATATATATATATCAAGTATCATCTATGATTCAAATCAAAGTAATTAGATGTCTGAATTGAGCCTATATAATATGATCAGTCAATAGAAATACTCCAAACTTTAATTTTGTCATACATTCCATACATCACAATAAATAGATATCATATTTATGGGATGATTCATTTTTAAGATGTGTTGGTAGTGAAATGGCAAATATGCGATACTCAAAATCTTGCGCTAAAGAGCATAAAGGTTAAAATCCTTTTCAAGGAATAATATTGAGAATGCTCATTGAATGAACAATTTAATAAGAGATCTCAAATTAAATTGATATATCAATATTGATTTAATCGAAGATCTTGCAACAAGTTCAATAATGGATCCAAAAATCTTGGTGATATTCTCTTTCTTCTGTTAAATAAATGGGGAGTCCATTTTGAAATCGTCTGCCTTGCAACCATCCTTGAGTATATGCTTTAATAATAATTACACAAAGGTAGCTTGATACAATAGAAACCTCTAGTAAAATGCCCATTATAACCTAACAGATAAAGTACATTACGTATTCTATTCAAGGGATTGGTTGCTTACCCATTTAATGACTTTGGCACTAAATGTGCCCCAAGAAAGGGGACTATCAACTTAAGTGAATTTAATGATAAACTTTTGTTGGCATTCTAGCCATCCTTTTCCGTTCAGGGCCCACCTAAAAAAGAGTCCAGTATTTCTTGATCATGAATATCTAAATAGGACAAACCACTTTGTAGATATCTTTGCTTCAAAATAAAACAATTGTAATTTGGTTCGATCAATTGAAATATGTATTATCTATATAAGGGATTTTCTAATTGAAAAGACCCATTGCTTTGATTAAACCAATGATTCATTATTGTAGCATATAGCAACAAACATCATTTCATCTGACATAGGTAATTTTTTTATTTCTAATGGATTGTCATCTTTTATTAATGGAATTTTTTGATGTAGTTGTAAGCATATTCTAACATATATTCAACAATAATATACATTAGAATAACATATAAAATAAATGCGGAAGAAAAACAAAGTACCTCCTGCCATTGTTGTTTGTGTTTGAAGAATTGCGTTTTTGAAATTCTTCTAAGCTCTCAATTCCTAATACAATGGTATATGTTTTCAAAAGAGTTAAGAAGCTTAAGGGACCTTAAAAATCTACAAGAACGCTTACATGTGCTCTATCAAGCACACCAAGAGTTTCCATAAAACCAGGAATTTAATAACTATTAACTACATAACGTTTGGACCATTATTATAAGGAATACGAATCGTTCTCACATTCTCCCACTTAGTCCATACATGTAACTTGGTATCAAATCCTGATCCGATCCAAGTACAATATACGAAACATGATGATAAGCCCTCTAATGGTTTGAGAATTATCTTCTATCTATTACATTATACTATAATTGTATCAATCTGAATGTGGTAACATTTCTTAATGATCCAAAATAATCAATTTTCTCAAAATTCAATAACGTGCGCCATAATATGAGAAAATATTATAAGAGTTCTATGAAAATAACATTGTCCATACAATGAAACTCAATCTCATTCTAACAACATGATCCTTGAACTTCACTAGTGGCATGTCTTTTGTTAAAGGATCAACTATCATCAATTCAGTACTAACGTGTTCAGTGACCACTTTCTTGTCCTTAGCATGTTCCCTTATAGATAAAAATTTGATGTCGATTTGTTTACTTTGACTCCCACTTTTATTGTTTTAGCTAGAAAAACAACAGATGAATTGTTACAATATATACTCAATGGCCTAAAAATGGAATCCACAAGTCTAAGCCCATATATGAAACTTTTTAGTCATATACCATATGATTTAGCCTCAAGACAAGAAACAAACTCAGCCTCCATGGTAGAAGTAGCAGTCAAAGACTGCTTCGCACTCGTCTTAGATATAGCTCCACTGGCAAACATGAAGATATAACCTGATGTTGATTTTTGTGAATTAACATACTTAAAAAAATCTGAGTACCCTTTTACCTCCAAATTGTCGGTGCATCTGTACGTAAGCATATAATCTTTGGTTCCTTGACGGTACCTTAATACTTTCTTTGCAGCTCTCTAGTGATCTAATCCTGGGTTACTCTAATATTTTCCTAACATTCCAACAGCAAATGCAATGTGAAGTCTTGTACAAACCTAAGCATACATTAAGCTTCCGACTACAAAAACATATGGAATGTTTTTCATTTGTTCCCTTTCAAAATCATTTTTAGGATATTGGTCCAAATTGAAACTATCCCCTTTCACAATGGGAGCTACACAAGGTAAACAATATTTCATCCAAAATCTGTTTAAAACCTTATTAATAGAGGTTTCTTGAGATAAACCCAAAACACCACAGAATTTGTCTCGATGTATCTTAATGCCAATGATATAAGACACATCATCCATATCTTTCATTTCAAAATGTTTAGAGAGAAATTGCTTCACATCATGTAACAAACCCCTATCATTGGTTACAAGTAATATGTCATCTATATATAATAAAAGAAAACAAATTTTAACTAAAATTAGAATTGAAAACTTTGAATTTTAACTATGAAATTTTAAACCCTTAGTAGACATACTAGATAAATGCAGCATAATTTAGACATTTAATGTTAGGATCTAATCATTCTGACATATTTTTTTAATAAAAATGCTTAACGAAGGGATCACATTGGCAAACCAACCTATGTATTTTATCATAATAACTAGGATTTTTTAGTGTCAAGCACTTTAAGCAAGTATCAAGTTAGTGTATAAGGAATTGACACAATTCACTTAGAATATGTCATTATATTATGAGAAGTTCTAAAGTTTTCAGTGAAATTCTTAATCATAGATGAGACTAGCGAATATAACTTACAAAATTCATTTAAAGGTATGCTACATATATTTTATTTTATCTATGAAAATGAACCTTCAACTTATATTGATAACGTGCATTTTATCTCTTTATAAAGAGACTTAGGAAAGAGATCTATAGTGGATAAATTATTTAGTTCACATATCATGAGTACTCTTTTATGTTATATTCATACAAATAGTCAGTTGAAGGACATATAACGCATCTTAAATTTTAAGGAATGAATAAGCTAGACAATAATAAGTATACTATGTGTGTAAAGGATCTTATTGTGTGTGTTATAATTCAAAGAGAGAGCTTATTTGCTTCAAGTTCATATACATATATTGAATCATCACGAATTCTTGCAATAAGTCCTATCCAACAGTAGAAAATTTTATCATAAAAAATCCCAAAAGAGTAGCCCCCATCATTAGTAATAAACAATCCAATCTATCACAAATTTCTTATTAAAAAATAACGTAAATATAAAGAAAATTCAATAAAAATTTTATGGCTAAAATACATTTAACCCCCCAGTGTTTTATCTCTTGGTACGTTATACCCCTCTATTTAAAAAATGAACTTATCACCCCCTCCCCTTTGACCATCAGTCAAAGGAACTTAGAATTCAAAAATATTTTTTTAACCCTGTATTATGATGACATCACCACAACTGTACATGTTGCATTTTTTTGGACAAAATATCCTTTTAGTCTTTTGTTGACTAAAATACATTATACCCCTATATTTTCTTGTTTTATTTCATTATGTCCTCTATTTAAAAAATAAATAATATTCTAAGCATAAATTGCAAATCATTAGTGGGCGTGCCTAGTTAGCTACCTTAAAAAGGGAATAGATCCTCTGTTCTAGTTAACCAGTTCCTACCCTATTCTATTAAATCTCATTCACATATTTATATGGAGCCTACATAAATGTATGGTTAAAATTGACTGGAACAGGGTTGGAACACCAATTTTGGCACAGAGGATCTGGTGCTCGTTAGAAGAAGAAGAAATGAAACCGAGGCTCACATAACACTAAGAGTAAGTAAGAGAGCAACTCTCGTTAAAAGAGGGATTAGCTATCCGCTTCCATTTAAACCAAAAAGATCACCATGTAAAAGGTATCTCTTCCTTCCTTATGAGTGGAAATGTAATCCAATCCTGTTTTATCTTTTTTTACAAAAAAACTAGCCAACTGGTAGGTAATTATATATATTTTTATATAATTTAAACATAAAAATGGTGATATTTTATTTTATTATTTTTAATTTTGTTTCATAAATAAATTTTCTTTTTGAATTTTTCCACAAATTAACAGTTATAAAGTAAAATTGTGAAAATAATGATATTTTTAGTAACTCTTCCTTTTTTATTTATTAATGATCAAATTGTAATCCATGCTTAAAATAATTTTTATTTTTGAAATAGAGGGCATAATAAGCAAAAAATGTAGGAGTTTTAATGTATTTTAGTAAACAAAAGACTAAAAGGTTTTTTTCCCAAAAAGATGTAACATATATAGTTGTGGTGATGTCATCATAATATAGGGGTAAACACAATCTTTTTGAATTCTAAGCTCTTTTGACCGATGGTCAAAGGAAGTAATAGGTCCATTTTTAAAATAGAAGGAGGCATAACATACCTACGAATAAGACACAAAGGAGTTAAATGTATTTTAGTATAATTTTAATTTTAATTTTCAAGAAGATAAAGTCCTTTATTGTATATAGATGATTCATATTGGAAGACTATATTATTATAAACAAACACACTTTCACTTTAAGACAATTGGAAAGGACGAGGTTATAATTACTGCAAATGAAAGTCACTAACGATATCTAGGATGGTGTGAGAGAATAGACAATGCTTGGATTCTATTATAAAATTCTTCCTATAATTAATTTAGAAATGTCACACAAACATATTTATACTTAAGTTACCATGGTATCATCTTGTGATGATAATAGAAAATGAAATTCAATATCCAATATGATGTTTCTTTGTAAATAACTAAAAAATTGTTTTTAAGCCTAAAATTTAATGGTGAATAAATAATTAGATATTAAAAAATTACATAGAACAAGTAAAAGACAATAAGGTTATAACAATAAGTAGGCATCAAAGTACCTAACTTTATTTCATAATGATTGCAAGCACATCAATTAATTAGTAATTGTATTGATTGTAAGGATCAAAAGCAACTAACTATAATATTAGTATGTTAATAAATTGTTGTAGATCAAACATTTGCAATATGCACAAAAGGTGACATGTTAGCATATACATGTAACATGAAAATAAAAATTAATATT
This sequence comes from Erythroxylum urbanii, assembly GCA_027568935.1. Taxonomy (NCBI): domain Eukaryota; kingdom Viridiplantae; phylum Streptophyta; class Magnoliopsida; order Malpighiales; family Erythroxylaceae; genus Erythroxylum; species Erythroxylum urbanii. Next base: position 7,134,360 of record JAOQML010000004.1, read on the forward strand.
ACCACAAAGATGAATTCTACTTTTAAGTTTGGATACCTTTGCAAGTTGTTAAGTATAAACTATATATTAGACTATAAAAGAATAAAAATGATACAATAAAAGAATAAATCAAAGAGATTTATTGACGATTATAAAAGGGCAAGTGTATCAGTTAAAATGATATCGAAAATAGGAATTTATTTAGTAATGATAATACAAGAATTTCATATGAAAAAGGCGAACAACTTTAAAGTGGATCATTGACAGGACTTGCTTATCAAAAGTTGCCCACTACAACTTTTCTCTCTCTTTTTCTTTTATTTTCTCTTTTTGTTACTTTCTCCCTATTTTATTAGTTTATCTTTTGGTTGGTTTATTTATCATCAGTATTTCTCTCTAATTGTTTGGTTTCCTACCTCTCTTTTTTAGTTTGTTTCCCATTAGTATTTCTATCTAATTACTGGGTATCCTATCAATCTCATTTAGCCTCTAAGGTTTCAAAAAAAATGGAATTTATATTATTGTGGTAATCTATTTTTTTTTCTTACATTACTAATGAATTTGTTATTTTGAAGAGAAGCAATATAAGAACAAAATATGTTATAAATAAAGAAGATAACTTGATGAAGTTAATGAAGAAAAATTGAAGTTTAGCAACCTTCAAAGTTAAGATCAAGTCAAGAACAAAAGAAGATCAAGGCATATCAAAGTATTTTATATTAGTGTTATTTATAGTAAGCTCACTTTGTTAGTTCGGTAATCTCAATGGTTACCATACATAAACATTCCATAACTTTTTATTGCATCAAAATTTTCATTCATCAAGAGGTGTTAAAGCTTTCATTTTTAAGAAAAAACCTTTTGATTTTAAGCACTCTTTAGGAAACAATTTTGGAAGTGTTTAAAGTATAATGGCATTAAACAAATTGAGTTTGAGCATTTGAAGTTGTTAAAGTCTTATTTTTGGAGCAATTTGTCAACTTATATAGGTTAGTGGTCGATCAATATAGGATAAAGTTTTGTCAAATTAATGCACAAAGAGTTTGTATTAACATTAGTTGATATATTGATCGACCAATATGCCTAGTGGTTAGCTAAGATCTCGATGGCTAATGAATTTGCACAATTAATACACATTAGTCGACCAATATACATGTTATACTGGTTAATTAGTGTTGTGTAACTAACCATTATAATTAGTAGTTTGTGGCTCCAATGGCTAATAGGGGTCCCAAATCCTACAAATACATCTTTTCTCATTGTTTCTTATACCAAGAAGCATTTGGGTGTCTTTTACATATATTTCTATGTGTTTATCAAGCATTTGAGCATCTTTATCACATATTTGTGTGAGTGAACTTGTTTGGAATTATTAAAGTGATAAAATGAGATATTTTAAGTTATAAAATTTGATTAAAAAGTTTATATATTTTACTTGGGAGTATTTTAAGTGGCATTAGGGTTCTTCTTCATTGTAAAACAAAACTGTAAAAGGGTATCTGTTTTCCCAGAAAATATTATAAAAAGATTATTCTTCATCTTAAAGGAATAATTATAGTAGAGATACAAGAAGAGTCTTGGGAGTAGACATATGTAATGATTATTTGTTGAACCACTATAAATTGGTTTTTATCTCTCCTTTATATTCTCTTTAAATTATTATTTAATTACTTGGTTGATTTATAGTAAGCAATTTATTTTTTTATATTGGTAGTTGTTAAATTGGGTTCATTGGTTGGAAATTTTTGTTAAATTTTATAAATACCTTTTGGGTTCCGTTAGAGACTAATAAGTGATATCAGAATGAGTGTACTAGACTAGCATATCAAATGAAATCCTATAGCAAAGATCTTAATGATATATTGGGGAGCATCATCATCATCATTTAGCTAAAAGGGATAAAGCATTAGTAGAGCACATTTCTTTAATAGAAATGAATACCTCTAGTAAAAAACTAAGGTGATGTTTTTCTTAATGGCTAGAAGTGTTGACCTATGGAAAGTAGTTTCTAATGGTCCCTTTATACCTACAAAAATCATAAATAATAAAAAGGTCCCCAAATTAAAGGAAGAATGGGAACCTCAAGATAAGAGATTAATTTCCTTGAATAGTAGGGTCATTTATATCTTAATTTGTACATTAGGAGGAAATGAGTTTATCATGTCTCTATATGTGAAAAACTTATAAAATTTGACACACTTTGGGAGTTACATATGAAGAAACATTACATATGAGGAAACAAATCAAATAAATGAGAGCAAAGTTAGCATATTAGAACATCAATATGAACTGTTTCAAATTAAGCATGAAATCATATATAGTAAGTACGTTATATTTATTGATATTATTAATGCTCTTAAAGGTCTTGGAAAGACCTATACTAATGTTTAAATGGTAATAAATTACTTAGTTCACTTCTAAAGATATATGAAGCTAAAGTGATGATTATACAAGAAGCCAAGGATCAAACAATACTACCATTGGAGAAACTTATTGAATCTCATGTTACATATAAAATGAGACTTTAAGAGACATAAGAAGAAAAAATGCTCCTAAAGGAAAAGAAGTTAGCATTCAAAGCCTCAAAGAAAGAATTGAGCAATGAGGAAGAGATATCAAATAGTGAAAGTGATGAAAACAAACATTGGCTTAATCATTAGAAAATTTAAGAAATTCTTGAAAATGAAATTCGCTAATAAAAAGAACTTCAAAATAAGTTATTTTCTTTGAATGTAGATAATTTTTCTATTTAAATTCAAAATATCCTCTACTTAAAGATAATGAGAAGTATGAATGAAACAATAAGAATGACAACAAAGACAAGAAGAGAGAAATTAAAGCCTTAACTTTGGATGAAACAAGTGAATTCGAAAATCAACATTCAAAAGAAGATGTAACTCATATATGACTTACCTCTATAGACAATGATGAGATAATATCGAACTCTAATTCTTTTAATAGGGATAGTGATTTTAGATTTGATGAATTAGTCAAAATTTTAGAAATCAAGAGTAAGAAAAGGAAGAAATTATCTTTCAAACTCAAATAAGTTTAAAAATAGTTAGATGCATACATTAATGAGAATGAAAAAATGATAAATGAATTTCATAACATTAAAGCATCCAAAAAATACATTCATGACAATCATGCAATAGACATACTAAAAAATGAAAAGGAGATGTTGAAATAATTAATATTGTCAAGGATTCATTATCCAAATTCACTAAAAGAAGTGAAAAACTAGAAAATATGTTAGAAGCTTAAAAGAATTATTAAGCATAGAATAGGATACAACAATGGAAGTGAAGCCAACTCTAAAGCCACGTTTGTAAAGAGAAAATATTTGTATAACAAAGAACCATTGCATAATGTGATAAATGAGTATAGAGTATCCACATCTAAGCAATGCATACACATGCCATAGTCGTTAGGACTATTTTTAAAAACAAGCATCATCCTTCATATATGGCTCATAATCTAGGTATAGGTTCAATACTCTTAAGGAAAGAATAGGCATAACTACTATAATTACATACAAATCCAATTACACCCTTTTAGGCCTCAAAGAAGCATACATCAAGCTTTCATTTATAGTAGGCATAGGACATATAATCATGATAGGATATTTCACTACCTTAGAAGAATATTCATTACCTTTAATATCCAAAGTACTATTTCTCATTATGTATGCACACAAATAAATTACTAAGCAATGCATTTATACTTCATCATTACCTATATAATATGATATGTAATTTTTGTGGTAGGTATGGACATGTCTATAGATTTTTTTTCTTAAACAAAGAATGACAAGCAAACCTTTATAAGTGTGGATTGAAAAGAAGAAACCTAAAAATCAAGGAAGCAAGCTCATTTAGGTACCTAAAACATATTACTTGTCTTGTTTTGTAGGACTCTTTCGAAAGAAAAAGCAAATGGTATATAGTAGATATGGTAGTTATTGAATTTAGTATTATTCTTGAAGAGTTTGTGCTTTTTATCTTGATAAATATAACCTTCTTGCCTCTAAGAAAGTACTAAAGATATTAACCACCGATACTTTTAAAAAAAGTCAATTGACAAACCAAATAAAGGAGATTAGAAGGATGAGATGCTTTAAATGGATTGAAAATTTAGGAAGCATCATCATTCAAATCATTCATGGGTAATTTTCAACAAGATGTAATTATTAGTTCATGTTTTAGAAATATGAGAATTCTTGCATTTACTTATCAATTTGAGTATAAATTCTTAGTGATGAATGTTGGGTTTACACTGTAAGGATAATGTGAATCTTAGTTCCTAAACTTAGAGATTACTGTACAAAATAAGAATATTAAGTTAGAATTTACATCAATTAGGCAATGATTTCTCAAAGCTATTGAATGAGGAAAAATTAGATTAGGTTATCTACTATTTATGTATTTTAACTCATTCTTAATTAATATTTAGTTAGCTAATTATGTGTTTAAATATTTTTATTTGAGTTTTAAGATTGTTTAGTAGCTTTTTAGAATACATTGGTTGACCAATATCTTAGTGTGGTCAATAATGTCCTAAAAAATATTCTTTTTTATCTATCCAATAACTTTGTAAGCACTTTAGTTGCTCATTTGGTCAACTACTTACACACATTAGTCAACCAATGTCTTTAAGTTGTCAACCAATGTCCCCTTTTTTTGAGAAGTATTGTGTTTCTATTGAGTTTGTAAAAAGTTTGGTCACTCCTTTAATTGACCATCTACACACTTTGATTGATCAATATCTTCAAGTGGATGGCCAATGTATCATTTTCTAAGAAACTTTTCTTTCATGTAAGCTTGTAGGTAAATTAGTTGCATATATTGGTTAACCATACTAGTCATTAGTTGACCAATTTAGCTCTATAGTCAACTAATGTAGCAAGTTCAAAATAAATGTTCAATATTGCTTCACCTATCCTATCAAAGTCAAACACTGGTCGATCATTGCAGTTATATGGTTGATCAGTCTTTATATTCTAAGAAAAATTTCCTTCTCTTTTCTTCTACTTACATTTTTCTTGCTTATACCTCTCAAATTCCTAGATAACTCACTCTTTTCATTGAAAAACATCATCCCCTATTGCAACTAACTACCTTATCTTCAATTTTTTCTTTCCCTTTCTTGTTAGGAATATTAACACTCACATTCTCTTTGGATAATCCCTAAATTTTTAGGATTTTTTAAATAATATTTATGCTTTTAAATTTGTTTCTATAAATTACATGATTCATCCAAGCTTTTTAAGAATCAAATATGATTGCATCATATTTGTTTTAAATTTGAGTACTTTATTTTATTATTATCTTTGAAATTTTAAGGCTTTTAAAATATATTCATTTATGAAAATAATGAGTGGATACTAAAATTTTGCTTATGTCTTTTACAATTTTAACCTCTAATTTTGCAAAACTTTTCTCTTGTTACTTTAATTGAAAATTTTAACTTAGGCATAAAAACAAAATTAGAGATATTGCAAATTAGATATAAGTACGAATGCTTCTATCAAAATTGACCTTTTATATTGTTGTTTAAATTCTTTTAATATTTAATAGAACTTTTTCTTAAGCAAGCTTATCAATCTTGATCAAATTCATTTTAATCTTTTAACTAAGTTTGATGGATGAACTTTTTTTTATACTTTTTTGGATAATTAATTTCTTATTAATGATTCTAAAAAAGGAGAGAAAGATTGGTGATATTAGATTTAGGAGGAGTAATGACATTTATAAGGAGTAAATTTTGTATATATGGTGAGTTTTATATATTTGTAATGTCATCAATATTTTATCATCATCAAAAGAGGGGGTTCAAGATCATTGAACCAAAGAGGTTTTGATCTATGTTTAGATATCATAAAAGATAACTCTTACTAAAGAGTTTCTTATTGTGATGAGAAGCAATATAAGAATAAGATGTAGTCATAAACTCAAGAAGATAAGTTCATGAAGTTGATAAGAAAAGGTGAACTTTTATAACATTCAAAGTGAAGATCAAGTTAAGAATAAAAGAAGATCAAGTTCATTTTATATTATGTATTATTTATAGCAAGCTCACTTTATTAATTTGGTAATTTCAAAGTCTCACTATGCATAAATATTTCATATCTTTTTATTATATGAATCTTTTCATTCATTAAAAAGTGTTAAAGATTTTGTTTTTAAGATAAAACCTTTTTAATCTTCTCTATCTTTTTTCTTTATAATTTTTTATTTGAACAAAATTTAAATTATTTAAGAAGGGAGGAACTCCATAGATTCTTAAAATTTACTTGTATAAGTGAAGCATCCATTATAATTCCTTATACTTAATAATTTCTTATGTAATAAGTGCAAAAACTAATTTATTAACTTAAATATGGGGAAAAGGAAGATGAAACTTTTATCTTAATTTATTGAACGAAAATGGCATACATCCAAGTTATTTACAATGTACCATATAATAGATCAAATCTAAAACCATTATTAAATAAAATAATTAACAAATTAAAAAGATTTTATAAATCTATTTACATTTGAATTCAAAATAAGCATATCACGCCTAACTAATAATTATACATATTACCGATCAATAATATGATTTTTTCAATTCATAGACATTATTCCTTGATGGTAGAGGGAGTGAGGTGAATGAGAAGAATCTTAAGAAGTTGTTGATATCAACATCAAACATCCTAAATTTCTCCAACTGTCGTTAAGATTCTTTTGATGAGATAATAAGGCCACTCAAAATTTACATTATAAATTAGTTTGTCTTCTCTTTCTATGTTCTATTATATACCTTATTCTTCTCTTAAATTTGATAAAATCAAAAAACCAAAAGTTTCTAAATATGAAATGGGCATAAAAAATTTTCTTAATTGCAACACTTAGATTTTTTTATTTACTCATAACTTATTGTTTTAATTCTAATAGGTCTTAAATTTTGGAAAACCTTCTAAAATGACAACTAGAAGAAGTCTAAAGTGCCAGATATATATATTGGTTTATGTCCTGCAACCAATCGATTGGTTATAGATTAATGACATAATTATTTAAAGGATTTCTTTATCTTATCCTATATATGGTAAAATTCATCGGATAAATATACATTACAAATAAAATTATGATAAGATTATAATTATGATATTCATATTGCATTCATTTATTATCCTCAAATTGCTAGTAGTCATTATTATATTCAAACTCAACATTAATAGAGCATAAAAAGACTAGCACACATTATGTTTTTTCTTACGAAGGAAGTTGTATCTCATAGACTAAAGTATGGAGATACTTAAATAAATGTGTGGGTTCTAGTTAGAGAATAAGTTCACTAAACTAACCTCAAATAAGAAATCCATTACATGTATGCTTAATGAAATTCTCATTGTGATGATTGTATAAGTGATACTTTGATTTAAGATCTTCAAAGTTATCTCGTAAAGGTATTTATTTGTGTAAGGAGGAAAATACAATATAAGATATTGTATAATGAAATATTTATTTCTTCTATAGCTATGCCTAGTATAATAACTTACCTTTGGTTATTCTAATTAAACTAATTAATAACATTTCATATAAGATATAAAATGTTATGACTTTGAATGAGTCAAAGTCATGATTTTAATATGTGATGCTTAATTGAAGAATATCCAATAATTTTATAACCAAGATGGATAAGAAAAGGTTTTGAGATATCTCAAAGGTTAGATATAATCATATAGACCTGTTAAACAAATTTTTTTATTTCAATAAACACTTATAGGATATTGGTTCTCATGATAAGTAGTAGGAGTATGATGAAGTTTGAAAAGTTCAAATCCCATGATAATACATCCAATTGGAATTAGAGACTTTATTAATACATTTGATGTACAATTGAAAGGTTATAAGACATTAAAAAATTCACTTTTATGATGAATTCAAACAGTTTCTTCTAGAGATGCTTATGAATTTATTGTGTTTACAAGACGATTATTGGGGGTATAGTTGTCCTCTTCAGTAGGAATAAGTAGAGACATATTACTTATATAAAGAACAATAAATTGTATTTTCAATTATTGAAAATATAATTATCTAAAAAAATTTCATATTGGATATGAAAAAGATAACAACTTAATTCTGGGAATTATATATATAAAGATATATTAGAAGTTGTTTACCTATTCTACTCCAAGTACACAAATATTATACTAAGTGTGTTGAATATTTAACACCTCTAATACTTGTAAAGTATTAAAAATATCCATTATTCTATATATGAATTGATATTTGAGTACGAAGTTATAAGGATATTAACTTTGGAAGTAAATCCTAATTAAAGTATATTTTACTTAGAACAATATTATATTTTGATATTAGAAAGGTTCCAATGTAGCAATGGTTGCTAATTAATCCATAATATTTTTTTCATTTAGTGGAAATAATTATTTGGGTCAATAAGTTCTTTAATGAACTGGATATAGTTCTTTGCATTATTTAAGACAGTAATGTACTGTAGAATATTAAAGCCATGAGGTATGTAAAATGAGATATGGTCTTATCAAAGATCCAAGTATATATTTAGGCAATTTCTCTTAATTATAATGATAATTAAGATGAAAGTTGTAACATTTAACCAAGCGCTCACTATAAAAAATCTTGTAGAATTCTCTCACTAAACCAGTGTCCCATTAGTAGCATAATCATCATATGGTGATGTAGTATAAGATACTTAAACAAATGGCTTAGTTTAAATGGAGATTGTTAGTTTATACCCTTTATCCAATCACTTAGTTGTAGTTTAGTAACATAATTATTTAAAGGCATTCTTTATCCTATACATATTTAGATGTAAATGGTAAAATCCATGGGATAAATATACATTGCAAATAAAATTATGATGAAGTTATAATTATGAGATTCATATTATATTTATGTATTATCCCTAAATTGTTTCTAGTCATTATTATATTAAAATTGGACATTAATAGAGTATAAAAAGACTAGCACACGTTATATTTTTCCTTATGAAGGAAGTAGTCAATATCCTAGTCTTAAGTATAGAGATACTTAAAAAAATGTGTGGGGGCTTATTAGAGAACAAATTCACTGAACTGACCCTAGATGAGAAATCTATTTAGAATATTACTTGTATGTCTATGAAAATTCTCATTAGTGATAATTGTATATGTGATCCTTTGACTTGAAATTTCCAAGGTTATCTCAAATAGGATTATATTTTAATACTACTTATAACCTATTCTAGTAAAGGTAGCTCAGTTGATAGTCATTGGATAACATGATTTAGAAAATCCTTGGTCAAGGTTGAATGACACTTTGAAAATAGGTTTCAAATATCATTAATTAAATAAATTACTAATGGTGAAGAATTAACATGATTGAACTCAAATAGAGTAGGCATTAATTTAATACTCTATATCTAATTGGAACATTGTATGATTAAAGGATTAAATCATACAAAAATCATGTATGAAAAGATCAGTCAAAACCACTTTGTCATTTCTAAATATTTAGGTAGTCATGATGAGTTACTAAACGTCAATCATGATTTATAGATATAGATTGTTTGATTAGAGAATTAAAGATAAATTAAAACAGTTTAATTTATCTAATCATAAACATAATTTAGGATTATAATTTACATCAATTGCAAACATATTTAGAATTTTAATCTAATTGTGTTTAACTTAAGCAGATCCTGCTAACTGAGAAATGTCATTTTCTTACCTAGTTTTCTCAATGACCTAATCAAATGGCCACCGCGAAATGCTAAAAAAACAAAACATGGAACTGATAAAAGTTGCATGTACCTGAGGAGCAAATGAAATCACCTATTTTGTTTTTACTATTCCTATCTTGTTTCAACTCATCTTATCCACATATTTATGTGGAATGTAAAAATGGTGTTAAGATATATGATATACATATCTCATTATTTAGTTTTGGCATTTTTGATAATTAAATCTCTACAATAATGTATCTTCAAATTCAAATCAAGATAAGGTAGAAGATACATTGGATTTAATTAGGTAAAGCTAGCAGGACTATGGGTTAAGAATTGTTGTTTTTGTGTAAATAAACAATAATTCTTGTTTGATTTGGATAAAGACTCAATCTTGTAAAAGATATGGATGTGCATCATGTGACTAAAGGGTATGATGAATGAAGAATTCTACTAAGTGAAGACTTCTTATATGATGAGATAGTCTTGCTCTTGTATGTGCCTAATGCTGAGTACTGCTTATGTAAAGGTGTGTGAGTGGCCAACTTCCAACTGAATTCTTCATACAACCCAAGTCATTATTATTGAATAGGGTCGTCTCATGTCAACTACAGTCATGTATGGTAAGATACAAAGTTGATTTGCAGCGGGTGACATATTTCTCCTTTTTGTCTTCTTATCGTTGATCGGTAAATTAAGTGTAACTGATTTCAATTGGAGTTTCACGAAATCTGGGCAGCAGATTATGGCTATTTAATTGGTGAAAAATTTTCAAATCTGTCTTGAAGGAGTTAAATTATAGGGAAGTTGTTTTTTATATCTCAAATGTTTTTATTCTTATTCTAATTTATTTCAATAACTTGAGTTGTTCATTTGTTGTCTTTTTCGATAAAAGTTGTTGAGAAAATCCTCTATTGAGGTTAATACGAACGAGTCTGTCGTGTTATTGGGTGTGAAATACTTTCATAAGTTGTGAGGATGAGGGATAATGACAAGGATTGAGTGTGTCGGCCCTATAAGGCCTTGTATAAAACTATTGTTGTTCTTTGATGAAAGTATTAAGTTGGGTGAGGGCCTCGCAGACCTAAGTAAAGTGTACCAAACTACGTTAACAAATTTCGAAGTTGATCTATATTTGTGCATCTAATATTCTATTTTAATTGTGCTAGATTTACAAAACTACAACCCTTCGAGAATTTTCAATTGGTATCAGAGCAGGTCAACAAATCAAAACTTGGTACAGCAAGTTAGTGCAGATCTATATTTCGCAAAATATGGCTACAAGAGAAGCATCAATTACCAGGCCACTACTGTTGGACAGTTCCAATTATCCTGCATGGAAATCATGGATAAGAGCCTTTATTTAGGCAGGGGGAACAATGCATAGGCCTCAGTGCTACATAGCTAGACACATCTGATGATAACTGATGACAAGGGAGACGTATTAAAAGATTCGTCTGAGTGGACAAGAGCTAAAAAAGAAAGAGCACTTGGAAACTCACAAGCCATTAGGCTTGCCAATGGGTCGAGCTAGGTCCAAGTTACCTCTGGCCTGGCTCGGCCTGATCCCAGACCATGCTGACCTATGGCCTAGCCCATGACCAAGCCCAACTACAGGCCGTCTAACCTAACCAAGGGCAGCCCTGCCCGTGGCCTGATCAACTCGAGCCAAAATCGGGTCAGGCCAAGCTAGTTTTGACGTCTCTACAAGCCATGCATGCCATCTCTAGTGCAGTTGATGAAGGTCGATTCTCAATGATATCAGCTTGTGAATCTGCTAAAGAAGCGTAGGATACTCTATAGACTATACATGAGGGATCAAAATTTATGATAGCCTTAAAACTTCAGATGTTATATGTGATATTTGAAGAGATGAAGATGGATGATAGTGAAACCATTAGAGAGTTCCATGAGAGATTGCGTGATATAGGAAGCCAAGCACATCAACTCAGGAAGAAATACTCTAACTTGAAACTAGTTAAGAAGACGCTGAAATCACTAACTCCAAGGTTCATCCTAAAAATTGCAGCAATCAAAGAAGCTCTGACATAAATGATTTGTCGTTAAAGAAGGTAATTGGAATTCTTACTAATTTTGAAATATATCTATTAAGGAGCAAATAAGAGAGGAGTAAAGGATTGGCACTATAAGCTAGTATTACTAACAAAAAATTGCAGTAACTGGTTGAAGAGATTGAAAATGGAAAGACCTAAGTTTAGGCAAAACGGTGGGAGTTCATCGAACAACAACTTCAATCAATAAGCTAAAACTCAAAAGGGTGAAAGAAAAGTGAAGAGAATTCAATGTCATAAGTGTCAAGGCTTCGAACATGTGCAAGTAGAATATGCTAACACCTTGAAGAAGAGAAAAGGGAAATCCTATACGAGCACTTAGAGTGAGAATGAATCTAAAAGTGAATATTGCAGTGAAGAAGAAGTTGTGAATAGTGCAGTGTTAGTTGCTTTATACAGCAAAAGCCCAATTGTTTGTTTAACAGAAACCACGAAGGAAGTAACCGATGATGAAAACATGAGTAAATCAAAAAATTTCAAGAAAAACACAAACAAATCTGCTCAAAGCTCAATCTCAGATTATGATAGTGATGACAGTGGTTCAGATGACAAAAAGGAGAATATTTACGAAGCTTATGAAATAATTTATGCAAATTGGGTGCAGACATGTAAGAATAATGAAAAGCTGAAGGAAGAAAAGTTCTCTATGAAGAACATTATTCTAGATTTAGAGAAGAAATTGATGCCAACATCAGACGAGCTTGTTGAAGTAAAATTGAAATTGGTCAATACCGAAAAGGGATTAAGGATGCTAAATGGAGGCATAAAAAAGCTAGAAAAGTTAATGGAAATCGGCAAGATTAAAGGAGATCTTCAAGGCATTGGTTACAAAGATTAATGCTTTAAGTTAAATGATGAGGAAAATAATCCAACCATAACTGTCCAAGAAAAAACATCAAGGAAGAGTTAGAGGTTTATGCCTAAATGTCATTTTTATAGGGCCATCAGGCACATAAGGCCGAGATGCTACAAGTTACTGCAAATGTTATTTCAAAGGACTTAAAACCAAAAACTTATACATTCACTACAAAATTTCCAGCAGTAGAAATCCATGGTACTGACTCACTCTTGGGTTTGAAAGGGTAAATTACAAGCTCTTATAGTTTCTAAATCCATGAAGGCTACTTCACATAGTGGTTGGTATTTAGATAGTGGATGTTCACATCATATGACAGGAGAAAGGAGCTATTTAACTGACTATCAAAGATGTGTAGATAGGCATGTGACTTTTTGTTGGACCTCGTTTCTGGAGCCCAACATTCGGAGTCATAAAAACGTGGGCAAACTCATTTCTTCAACTTCAGGATAGATTTTGGGAAACCTCAAATCAGAATTTTAATTTGACTTCTTCAGAACATTTGTTCCCCATTTTCTTAAGTTTCTAATGACACCAAAATCATTCTTTTTGGTTCAGAAATCTAAAAGTTATAGCCCAAACGTCTTCGGACTGTTATTATACTGAAGTAGTACACTATACTCAATTTCCATCCAGAAATTGAAAGTCTTAAAGACCGAATTAAAATTAAATTCCTTCAGATAATTTGTGTCTCTATGTCTCTAGTTTAGTTAGAGATAAAAATCATCATAATTGGAGTTCTATGGATTAAGATATCATCAAAACACTGAAGCATGTTCGGTACAAATACTCAACTCACACTCTTCCAACCGATCCCCTCACTTTGATTCAATCAATCTTCTTTAAATCAATACCAAAAGCTATAAATTTTTGTAGAAAGATATAAGAATGTGTTAGGAATCTAATGCTTTAAAAATCAGGTCATTGGGAAGTCGGATGACAAAGTTATAGTCAAAAGAGTGAAACATGTTTAGGCTGGGGAGGACCTGCGTGTCCTGATCGCGACATGGCTTGCGCGGCTATGGCGCAATCGCAAATCCTCTTCTCTCTTTTCTTCCTCCGACCTATCTTGGTAAAAAGGGCCTAACTTTTACGACAAATATCGCATTAAGGTCGTTCAATGACCATTTTAAAGAAGACTTCTAGATCTACAACTTTATGAAGACCTCAAAAACAAAATTTGCCTCTAAATGGGTCAAATTTTCAAAATACTGTAATTGTCCCAAAAGTCCATCCTATGCAACATCCCAAACTTCTAAAAATCACATCTCTCAACTCCAATGTCCAAAAATTTCATACTATATAGCGTTGAAAAGATAGAAAGATAATCTACAACTTCCCTTAAAGGAAAAACACAAATTTCTACACCTATGGAAGACTTGAAATAAGAAATATACAACTACAAGATGACTATGCACATACACATTGGAAACTTCTTCAATTTTTCATTCATTTTCAAATCAAAATGAAGTTCATATATAGCTCTAATTACAAATCCACATTACATCAAAGTCTTAACAAAAGATACAAAAATACATTGGATGCTCAATGTTTAATGTGCTTATAAAGCTATCCAAAAGTCTAGCCACTAACTTAGTACAAAAGTTAACTATCTTGGAATTCGTCCAAATGCCCTGGAAGGATTTACTGATCTTCTCGATTTGCACCTTAGGAGTGGGAAAATATTGGGTTGAGTTATACAGCTAAGTGGCTAATATATTTATAGCCATTAGCGATGACACACAATCATCATACATGCATCTAAACATATAGGAATATTCATCTTATCTTAACCTAACAATGTAAGATCAACATTCATAACTCATAACTCAATACATCATCACATAAAACCTATTGGATGTGATTTAACATCAAAGCATCATACTCAACTTCAACAAAACTTAACACATAAAAATGCAAATGCACAAACAAATGGCTCGAGGGTTCTGTGAAACAAAATAGAGAAACCGAAGTTTACTCCGTGAAAAAAACGAGTCCACTTTTCGAATCTCATGTGCCACAAGCGGGCAGCCGGGAGAAGGCTTATGTCGATGTGCATGTGACTACGAAACGATTCCTCTCTCGCCCAAACACAATCAAATCTCATGCTCAATTCAATCAATCACAAGTTCATATTCTCACGTTTTTTCTTATTTCCATTTAATCAAAAATGCCATGATACAATTCCAAGGCATATCATAATTATAGTCACAATTCAATTTTTATCACATGTCATACATCATAATGCAATTTCCACATCACAATATTTCAAAGCAAATCATTTTACACACAACACACACATAAGGCAATTTGCTCATTACATAATAACTATAAATAAATTACCCACCTTATAACTCTTGAAAATCCAAACTCAATTTGGCCCTTCCCTTTGCTCTTATGTAAGATTTTCTTAATTTTCTTCAAATAAACCAATTTCTATTTAATCCATATTCAAATGACAATTTATAGAACTTCAAGAATCAAAGAAATGCTAAAATTGAATTTAAACCTAGCCTACCCATAGTCCATCTAGGCTAGAAAACCCACAACCTAGCTTAGAAATCGAAAATCAAATTGGTTTCATCTTCCTCTTCTTTCTTCCTTCATTACCAACATAAACCCTAATCTCTATTTAATCCCTTTTCAAACCTAGCAAGAAGAAAGATGAAAACTTACCTCTAACAAGTTGATTCCTTCCCTTTCCATGTTTTTTCTTCTTCCCTAGCTTCTCTCACGACTCTATTCTCTTCTTCTTTCTAATGGACAACTTCTCTTCTTCTTCTTTCTTATTTTCGTTTTTCTCCTTCTATTTTGCAAGACAACACTTTCTTCTTCCAATTTTACCCTTAATGAATGTAAAAAGTCATCCTTGCCCTTCCTTTTATGCTTTATGACTCTTAAACATAGTAACATGCCAAAATTGCCCTCATACACTCTTATAACATTAATTTCACTAACTAGTGAAATAAAATCCCACTAACATTGAAATAAATAATTAAAATCCAATAAATAATTCTATTATGACCTCAAAATTCATTCTAAGGCAAAAATTTCAAATTCCATGCTTATTCCATAAACTATCATGTTTAATTCAACGAATAAAATTTTCAGGGGCCAACACTTTTGGCAATGGAAAGAAGGCTTTGGTTATTAGAAGGGGAACACTATGCATTGAAGGACTGCCATACCTTCAAAATGTGCTTCACGTTGATGGATTGAAAACAAATTTGGTAAGTATAAGCTAACTTTTTGATGATGGTTTATTGGTTAAATTTACAAGTGATAAACGTAGGGTGTTAACCAAACAAGGAGAATGTCTTATAAGTAGAAAATGATCAGCTAATAATTGATATATGCTGCAGGTCACAACTACTTGTAAATCAGCCTCATATGGTAAAAATAGAGTTCTATGGCATCAAAAACTTGGGCACGTTAACTATGAGCTTATTAGCAAGTTGAAGAAATTGGAAGCTGTGAGAGGTTTGCCAACAATGAATAAAGAAGATAAAAATAATTAAGTAGTGCATATCAAATGGGTAAGCAGATAAGAGTGCCACATAAAAAGGTTAGATACATTACTTCCTCATGTTTATTGGAATTAATTCACATGGATATGGTTGGTCCAACTTAACATGATAACATTGGTGGGATGAGATACTTTCTGAATTGTGTTGATGATTATTCTAGATATACTTGGGTATCATTTTTTAAAGAAAAATCAGATGTTTTAAGGCTTTTAGAAGCTTATGTGTGCAGGTCATGAATCTGAAAAATATGACAGTGTTAAGAATCTAATCAGATCACAGAAGGCAATTTGAGAATGCAAGCTTCAACGATTTCTACGATAAGTATAGTATCATACAAGATTTTTCAGCACCTAAAACTCCACAAAAAAATGGAGTTGTTGAAATGAAGAATCGAACCCTTCAAAAGATGGCCAGATTTATGTTGAATGGAAGAAACATGTCTATGCGATTTTAGGCCGAAGCAGTTAACACGGCATGCTACATATGCAACAGAGTTTATCTTAAAAGTATCTTGTACAAGACATCTTACGAACTTTGGAAGGGAAAGAATCCAAATGTAAGTTTCTTTCATGTTTTTACTAGTAAATGTTATATTCTTAGAGATCGAGAACAGCTCAAAAAATTCGAAAGCAAGAGTTATGAAGGTATCTTCATTAGCTATTCAATTCACAGTAAAGCATATCGAGTATTCAATCAAAGAACCAAGAAAGTGTTAGAGTCCATAAATGTTGTGATAGATGATGTGTCTCAATTAAATGCCAAAGTGACAGAAGAGAACCTACAAAACTAGTCTCATGAATCAACTCAAACAAACAACGAAATGAGAATAGAAAAAATTCCAAATATGCAATTAGTTATTACTGGTGAAGAAACTGCTCAAACAAAAGATTTGCCAGTTGCTTTGGATGATGAAACTACCAAGACACTTGACCAGAACATAATTCCTTTGAATACTCACAACTCGAAATAAGGTGATTTAAATTGAGATCCTTCCTCACTAATTAGAAAAAGTCATCCAGTAGAGAATGTTATTGGAGATGTTAGTGAGACAAGAAAAACAAGAGAAAGAAAAAGGGTTGATTACCAAGAAGCCTTACAAGATGAGTTATGGACAGAAGCTATGCAAGAAGAATTGACTCAATTTGCACAAAACAATGTGTGGGAATTAGTTCCAAGATCATCTAATGTGAATGTGATCGAAACTAAATGGGTGTTTCATAATAAAATTGATGAAAAGGGTAATGTGACTAGAAATAAAGCAAGGTTAGTGGCTCAAGGGTACTCTCAGATTGAAAGAATTGATTTTGACAAGACCTTCGCGTTGATGACAAGACTTGAGTCTACTAGACTATTGTTGGGTGTAACATGTGTAAAAGATTTCAAGCTTTATCAAATGGGTGTGAAGAGTGCGTTTTTGAATGGGTTTATACAAGAAGAGGTATATGTTGAGCAACTGAAAGGATTTATTGATTCAGCCCATGCAGGTCACGTTTTTAAGTTGAAGAAGGTTCTTTACGGTGTCAAACAAGCATCAAGGGCTTGGTATGAAAGACTCACACAATATCTTATCAAGTAAGGCTACGAACGAGTTAGTGTTGACAAAACCTTATTTATTAAAAAATTCATATCTGATTTGATGATTGCTCATATTTATGTTGACGACATTGTGTTTAGTTCCACTCGTCCAAAATTGGTGGACGATTTATTGAATTAATGACAAGAGAATTTGAGATGAGTATAGTAGGTGAGTTAAACTTCTTTTTGGGTCTACAAATCAAACAAGTGAAATATTCCATTTTTTTACCGCAAACCAAATATACGAAGAATTTAATAAAGAAGTTTGGACTTGAGAATGTTAAACATGCAAGAACACCTATGAGTGTCTCTACAAAGTTAAATAAAGATGAGAATGGAAAAAGTGTCGATGTCAGCCTCTATCAGAGCATTATTAGGAGCCTATTGTATTTAACTGCAAGTAGATCGAATATCTGTTATATTATTGGAGTATGTGCTTGCTATCAAGCTAACCCGAAAAAGACACACGTAATAGCTATAAAGAGGATTATCAAGTATGTGAGCGGTACATCTAAATTTGGAATTTGGTATATATATGACTCTACACCTTATCTAGTTGGGTATAGCGATGCAAATTGGTCTGGAAACTTAGATGATCGAAAAGGCACTTAAGGGATTGTTTCTTCTTAAGTAACAATCTAATTTTGTGGTACAGTAAAAAGTATAATTAAATTTCACTATCAACCACAGAAGCAAAATATATTGCTGCAGGTAGTTGTTGTTTGCAACTTCTTTGGATGAAACAGATGTTGGAAGATTATGGAATTGATTAGGAGGTCTTGACAATCCTATGTGATAACAAGAGTGCTATAGATATCTCGAAGAATCTAGTTCAGAATTCGAGAATGAAACGCATTGATTTAAAATATCACTTTATTCGATAACTTGTGGAGAACAAAATAGCAACTTTGTTATATGTGTATACGAAAAAACAATCGGCAAATATCCTTACAAAATCTTTTAATGCAGTCAGGTTTGAACTTCTTCGAGGGGCTTTGGGCATATGTGCCTTAAATTATTGATGTATCTTTCCCTTTATTTATTTAAAAAATCAAATAAAAAAGGAAAAGAATAAGTCCAAAAAGGGGATTCAAAATCCCTAAAGTCTCGTCTTCTTCCTACTTTGTCGCCTATCGAAATTTTGCTTCCCTCCTTCTGTATTTTTCTTTTTGACCTTTTTATTAGTTTGTTGGACTTTTTCTTCATCTTTACCCTTCACAACATTGGGTCCATCTCACATTCACCATTGTGGGTCTTCTTCTCTATAAAATCTCTCTCTCTCCCTAACTCTCTCTTCGACTCTCTCTTCTCCTTACTACACTGACAGCTCTTATTCTTCTTTGCTTGGGTTTTTATCTTCTAACTTTCACATGGGAAAGACAAAGCTTCAGGGAACCATCGACGGGAACCACTCCCTCCATCATCAGTCCAAGATGGCACTCCAGTTGTCTTCTCCTTCAACTGACGTTCGAGAAATCATTAACTAGGGCTGGGTTTTCTTCTACAACACCTATCGAAATTCCCAATGTCCCCTCTGTTCGAAATAAACAATCAAATGATGATGATGCTATGTGTGTGTTGCTCTCAATGATCTAAGACTCCTCATGTGACTTCGACGAGGTTCCACTACAGAGGCTCCATTGACTGCTCCTTCTATTGCTCCACGAAAACGAATGAAACAATGAGCTCAAAAAATAATTTGCCCACCTCGGAGAATTTCTTCTGGCAGAATGATAGTGAACAATGCGGTATCATTTAATTTCTACGCTTCTGAAGCTGTATAAAAATGGGATACTCTCAATAATATCGAGTTAGTTCTTGACCGCTCAATTAATTTAGATGAATACCAACATTATCAATTAGATGTTCTGTTAGCTGAAAGGTCTTTATTGTCAGATGCGTTGTTACCGAAGCATTCTGATTCTGAAATGGTAAAGGAATTTTACTGCAATTTGACTAGTGATATATTGAATGATACTACATTAAGTTATAAATTGGTGTATGTGCAGGTCGACTAGTACAATTTAATGCTGATAAACTAAATGTTTTTCTACGGTTTGATAATTTTGTTAGAGACTGAATTTATGATGATGATTGGATTGTTCTGAATGATTTGATTATGACTGTGTTAACTAGAGGCAAATTAACTACTTAGCCATCCAGTTCGGTGTTGCATGCCTCTTTGTTGACACAAAAATATTTTGTGATTTATAAGTTAGTTTTAGCTAACTGGACGCCTAGTACGCATGTTGTTTCAATTTATCTAGTGCATGCTAAATTGGTCTATGCAATTGGTACTGGGGTGAATTTTAATCTAGAGTGATTCATAATTGAAGCTATGCTGGCTATTGGAGGTAAATTGCACTCTTTGCTATATTTTTTATGTTTGATTACTCAATTTCTATATGCCAATGGCGTCCCTTGGTTGGAATTGAGTATCCTTGAACTTGTCACATTAATGAATATCTCGCCAAGAATTTTCATACAACCATGAGTAATGGACTTGCCCCACACATCACTTGGCCCCTCAGATGCCTCAGCCACTACATCCGTCAATCCTCATGTGCCTCTTTTCACTGAAATTGAACAATTAAAGGCATCTTTCAAGTGGGACTTGACGCTCTTCGTCAACTGAAGCAGCTGGTTCTTTGATTTTTTGATGCCTCTTAATTACACTTTTTTGGCATCTTTTGTCCCAAAGGAGGAGAAGACTTGGGTTTGTGTTGGTTGCTACATTATCTTTTTTGTTTTGTTTATGTTGAGATGATTGTTAATCTTAGATGATATTGTCGATGTTTGGATCTTGGATTAAGGGGGAGTCTTTGTCTTGTGAATTGTGAACTCAATGTTATATGTTCAATTATCTTCTTTAGGGGGTGGTTCAGATTTGTGGCAAATAATGTCAAAAAAGGGGAGATTATTAAGATATATATTATATATCTCATTATTTAGTTTTGGAATTTTCTATAATTGGATCTCCAAGATAATATAGCTTCAAATTCAACTCAAGATAAGATAGAAGTTGCATTGGATTTGATTGGATAAAGCTAGCTAGACTATGGGTAAAGAATTGTTGTTTTGGTTTAATTAAACAATAATTCTTGTTTAACTTGGATAAAAACTCAATATTGTAAAAGATATGGATGTGCATCACGTCACTAAAGGGTGTACTGAATGAAGAATTTTACTAAGTGAAGATTTCTTGCATGATGAGATAGTATTGCTCTTGAATGTGCCTACTACTGAGTACTGTTTATTTTCTTTTTGTTAATTTCCGTAAAGGTGTGTGAGTGGTCAACTTCCAATTGAGTTCTTCATGCAACCCAACTCATTATTCTTGAATGGGGTCATCTCATGTTGGCTATAGTGATGTGTGGTAAGAGACGAAGTTGATTTGTAGTGGGTGGCGTATTTCTCCTTTTGGTCTTCTTATCGTTGATCGGTAAATTGAGTGCAACTAATTTCAATTGGAGTTTCATGAAATCTGGGCAACAAATTACGGCTATTCAATTGGTGACAGATCTGTCTTAGGAGTTAAACTATAGGGAAGTTGTTTCTTTATATCTCTAGTGTTTTAGTTCTTGTTCCCATTTATTTCAATCACTTGAGTTGTTCGTTTATTGTCTTTTTCAATAAAAGTTGTTGAGAAAATCGTCTCTTGAGGTTAACACGAGTCGATCGTGTTACTGGGTGTGAAATACTTTCAAGGGTTATAAGGACGAGGGATAGTGACAATGATTGAGTGTGTCAGCTCTATAAAACTATTGTTATTCTTTGATGAAAATATTAAGATGAGTGAGGACCCCGTAAATGTAAACAAAGTGTGCCAAATTGTATTAATAAATTTTAGAGTTGATGTATATTGGTGTATTTAATATTCTGTTGTAATTGTGCTATATTTGCGAAATTATACTCCAAAACTTTTCAAGTGAGACAGACGATCTGTTACTCTCGAGGAGAAGCCAAGATGCTAATGGACTCCCATCACAATATTTCGCAACAAAGTCAATCAAATCTGTAGGAAATCTATCAAACCAGTAGATGTAATCGAAATTTCCAAATCAAATGTTTTGGTTTCAGCAAGTCATGGAAGTCGGTGCTCGAATGACTGTATCGAAAATTGACAATTTAGAAACTGAAACGCATATTAAATGTAACATCACCACCGTGTTTGAGGACCTCATTTTCAAAGTTCCACGTACTACGAAGTAATACTATAAATGTTTAAACTTTGAATTCGATGTCACCTCACACGGAAAAAGACACTTATTTGAGACTTTGACCTGAAAGTTAATTGGACTATGCTTCTTTTTATCCCATAGAGAACGTGTTACGGACAGTGTTCAACCTTTTTCTATATCTAAAACTTTATATTGTTCCTCGTCCAACTCGATACAGAAAAACGTAAATTATTGGTTTAAGAGAAGGAAAGCCTAGCGGTGGATTTCCAGTTGTGAGAGTTGCCTTAAATTTAAGGACAAGTTGAGGTATACTGACTCTTGAAAGTTGACAAATTTTTGTTTTAAATAGGAAGCTTCATTTCTTTTGCAGCGCATACACGTTCCCTCATTAAACTACCAAGCTTTTTCCATCTGAAGGGGCTGCATTCTCTGTAATCAACTCTACGACAAACCCAATTTGTGTATTCTGAATTAGGCAACCGAGTTTTGGATTACTCTTTCAACAATTTAAGGTATGACTAGTCCACGTCTTGCCAAACTTTTCCCAAGCTTATTTAAAATAATTATGAAAACAAATCTTGTGTTTATGTATTGAAAAGACAAATATATTTACGTACATGCGCTTGTACAGATTAATATTGAAATTTGACAATTATGTAATTATTTTTTGTATTTCCTTTTACTTATTAGATTTCCTTATTAAAGCTACTGATTTTGGATTTTGGACAAACAAAACTAGAGGATTCATTATTAATCAGAAAAAGTAATGTTATGATGGTTGATAACAACTATGTCCATGGAGTTGGTGGCAGAACGACTCCTACTCATAAGACAACGTAAAACTTGCAAGTCATGTTCTAAATTATGAAGCCTTTTAATGCAAAGAGTTTTATTAAATGTTTTAAAAAATTGAACCAGACGTTAAACTGATAAGACAAAAAATTTAAAGTTTAAAATGTTCAACCAGTATTAAACTTTTATAAAATTGGTTAAATATTGAATAAAAATAAAAATTTTAAAATATGATTAAAAAGTATTGTCATTATTTATAAAAATTTTGAATTTTAATTAAAAATTGTTAAATAAAAATTAGTTGAATTATTTTGATTTATAAAATTTGGTTCATTTATTAAACCAATTAATTAATTAATTAACTAGTCGATTTAAATAATAGGACTTATTAATATAAAACGAACTGAAAATTTTAAAATTTAAAATTAAATCAGAAAATTAGTTAGCTCAAGATTTTTACAGTTGAATCAGTTAAACTAGTTGAGTTTTTTAATCGTTAGTTTTTTTAACGATGGTACCACAACATTTTATCATAAGTAGGGGTGTATGAAATCATTATGCTAATTAAGTTTGTTACATCAATTCTTACAGTTTTTACTTTTTAGTAAATGATCAAGTTATCATTAACATTATTTTAGGCTTAAGAATCAAATTTATCTATTAAAAAAATCTAAAGGGTCAACTTGTGATTTAGTTAATTCAGCTTTGACCATTCTGATGCAAAAACTAAAGTTGGTATTCATGCATATAGAATGAGAACAAGTTCCGAATTCCTATAGTCATACGGCTTGTTGTCTTGTTATCAAATACCAAAGGTCCAAAGCGGTGTACATCCAACTTAATTTAGCTTGTCTTCTCGTTTCCATTATTAAATTCAATCAATTTAGGAAGTAAGATTCACGTCAATGGCCAACTTTGTACTGTCGAATACTCACTCAGTTTCAAACTTTCATTCTCGAGTGGCCCCTCATAAAGTTGGCAAATGTAATCTTTAAACCTACCACGCCTTTAAAATAGCCGGACGGATTCCACCTTATCATATTTGCTAAATATCTGCGACACTTCTAGACTGGATTTCTCCAGCCCGCAGTTAAATTTGTTAGGACTAACCAGACAGGCACGAACTTCGGGAGCCGTTTGCTTAAAATGTTTCTGCATAATGTTGGCTACCGTGGAATCATTCCGTAGACGACAGTAAGTACGCATGATTTGGATTTAATTAAATCTCTCCTAACTGAACTGTTGTTGGAGTGTCGTATAAGTACGCATGATTTGGATTTGATTAAATCTCTCCTAACTGAACTGTTGTTGGAGTGTCGTATATGAGCCTTGAACTAGAAAAGAACAGGACGAAGAGGCTTGGAAATAAAAGTAGGAAGGAGAGCACATCATGAAAGAAGGAGCTTAATCTACTTCTATTTTCGCATAACTTATTCATGAAGTAAAGTAACAGACAGTAGACATTGTTATTTGTTACCCCTTCCAGTTACCAACTTGGTGTTCTTGCTAGTGAATAAAAGGGTCTAACATTCAAAGTAGGATTAACGCGTTTTGTAGAGAATTTCCTGCATTGACTTCACAAAAAGACAACGTCTGAAATTAGTCTACGTACGTATGGCAACCAAGTGGCAAGCACCAGAATAAGTATCACAGAAATGAATTAGATATTCTTCGTTTGTCTCTATAAATGCAACCAAACCACTAATACAAATTGAACAAGTTAACTAGCTTCATTTTGTTCATCAAGAAATCGTAATGGCTACTAAGCTCTTCTTTCTGACAACGATTCCCTTTTTACTTTTCCTTCCCTTCTTTACCACACCATGCCTGGGAGATGTTCCTTCAAGTCCAACCACTCCTGTATCTCCAGGAACCCTCTGCAGGTCAGTGCCAGACCCTTCCTATTGCGAATCTGTCCTCCCCACTCAAGCTGGCAATGTCTATGACTACGGTCGGTTTTCAGTCCGTAAGTCCGCGTCCCAATCACGTAAGTTCCTCAACCTAGTCGAAAAGTATCTGAGTCACCAATCCACTTTGTCTGCTGGAGCTGTCAGAGCCCTTGAAGATTGTCAGCAGCTTGCCAATTTAAACATTGATTTCCTGTTAAGCACAGCTCAAATAGTCAATGCTACTAATTCAACTCTGGCTACCTTCAAGGCGGATGATGTGCAAACCTTGCTTAGCGCCATTATAACCAACGTGCAAACTTGTCTCGATGGCCTACAAACTACTGCTTCTGCTTGGGGAGTAAAGAAGGGTCTTTCAGTCGCTTTGTCTAATGACACAAAACTTTACAGTGTTTGTCTGGCTTTATTTACCAAAGCTTGGGTTCCCAAGAGAAACAGAAGAAGAGCAATGGAGCTTACTAGCGAGCAGCGTATATTTAGAGATGGAAAGTTGCCTCTGCATATGTCCAGCAGCGCACGTACAATCTACGAGTCCGTGAACAGATCAAGAAAACTACTTCAGACAATTACAGACGGCAATAATTCGATATTGGTTGGTGATATGGTTACTGTGATTGGGGAAAAAGGTGATGGGAATTTCACGAATATCAATGACGCAATTGCTGCTGCTCCAAATAACACAGACGGTAGTAATGGCTACTTCTTGATCTATATCCCTGCTGGTACTTATAATGAGTACGTATCAATTCCAAAGAACAAGAAATTCTTGATGATGGTCGGAGACGGAATTAATAAGACAATAATCACAGGGAATCGTAGTGTCGCTGACAATTGGACTACCTTCAACTCTGCAACTTTTGGTAAGTTCTGTAAATTCACATCTCATCTCAAATAATATCACATCAACAACACTACAGCTACAAGTCATTATTTTCCAAAATATTTATCTGATACAAATCATTCGTCAATATTGCAGCTGTGGTGGCACCTAACTTTGTTGCAGTAAATATCACCTTTCGTAACACGGCTGGGGCGATCAAGCATCAAGCTGTTGCAGTCAGAAATGGAGCTGATTTGTCCACGTTTTACCGTTGCAGCTTCGAAGGTTACCAAGATACTCTATATGCACATTCACTTAGACAATTTTATCGAGAATGTGATATATATGGTACCGTTGATTTTATATTCGGAAATGCGGCTGCTGTTTTCCAAAACTGCAACTTATATCCGCGTCAGCCTATGAATGGGCAGTTCAACGCTATCACTGCACAAGGTCGAACTGACCCGAATCAAAATACGGGTACATCTGTACAAAACTGTACAATTAAAGCTGCCCAAGATTTTGCTACAAGCAATTATACGGTTGAGACCTATCTTGGAAGACCATGGAAAAACTATTCCAGAACAGTTTACATGCAAACGTTCATGGATAAGTCGATAGATCCAGCTGGATGGAAACAATGGGATGGTGATTTTGCATTGACTACGTTATACTATGCAGAGTATGATAACAGAGGACCAGGGTCAAATACTGCCAACAGGGTGACATGGCCTGGTTACCGAATAATGAATGCAACTGAGGCAGCAAATTTTACCGTGTCTAACTTCATAGTTGGGAATTCTTGGATTCCACAAACACTAATACCGTATTCCAGTGGATTGGTTTGATTAGTGTATGACCCTTAGGGTTAGATTCCTGGTCTTTTGTCCAATACATTCGTTAATTGTTTTGATAATGTAAAAGCTGTAGGGCGTAAACTGGAGCTTGGTGACGTAGGTGGTTATAAATTCACATGTATTATTCTTTGACCTCAAATGTGAAAGAAAAGCTAGCATTTACCATTTAGGCGTGTCAATTTTGGCCCGTTCTCACCTTTTCGGTTACGCCCAATTTTGACTTGATTGATCGAATTATAGGTTAAAAGTGATCGGTCAAATCAGGTCATATGTTGAAGTCGGGCCAGCCCTCGCCTGTGACCCGATCATTATTTTAAAAACAACGTCATTTTTGAAATTTTTAAAAAATATATAATATGAGACGGGTTGGCCTGGCCTGCCCGTAACTACTGGGTGATGAGGAACGCTACAGGCTGACTTATCCCAACCCGTCAAGCCACGGGTCACCTTAACTCGGACCTAACCCGACTCATTGACATTCCTATAGCCATTCTAATGCAATTAGTGAAATGGATTAGATTTTGAGCTACAGAAACGACGAAAACAAAGAGCTTAAGCCAAAGTTATGCTGAAATGAAACAACCTGCAAATGCTTTAATAGTGTTTGTTTGTTTGTTCTAATTAAAATTGGCTGATCAACCATTCAGCAGCAGAAAGTGGGAAACGTTGTTTTAGAAGAATGCTTTAATTTGTTTGCGGTGGACGTTCCAGCCACAAGGATGGAATGCTATGAATTATTTTTCAGGAAGGTGTAGACACTGTTAATAGGTGACTTACAAGCACTGCATCAAGATAGTACTTATAAATACTAGTTCGAAATAAAAAACGAACAAGCTTGAACTAGAAAAACGCATAAATCAATCATAATATGATTATATGCTTTACATATTTACCTATTTGTGGCTCAATTGCCTATGGCATGCTTATATGAAGTACTCCTCCTGGCTTTCATACAAATGTTCCATAACATGTCAAATGATGTACAACCACACTTATAATTTTGTCTTTTATATTTTGTTTTATCATTTATAATGAAGAATTCCATGGCATTTTTTTAACGATTTTTTATTTGGCCTTAAATATTTTTTTGTCGTTTTACTGGAAGATTTTGTTGGATCTGGTTTTAAAATTCTGTGTTTCCATAAACTTGTTGACTGAAGTAATCCATCCCGAGATGCCTTTCAATCCAATGGCTAAAGCTCGATAGATAAAGTGCCTCCAGTCCAGGTGTGAAGATTACGGAGGCCCTAATCTTAGATGGGTTGAATTATTTTTTCAAATTATAGATTTTTTATCTGACTGAAAAAGGCTATCAACTTAACATAGATTTCATTCTTATAATAACTGGTCATTTTACTAGATTTTATATAGGAAAATTATTATCTTATATAAAAATATTGTTTAGGTACCCTATGTAAGACTTGTTAAGGAATCCTTTTCTAAGATATTGGTACCGTTAACTGAATCTTCATAAATAGATTGAAACTTAACCATTAAGTTATTTTATTTTGTCTTGAATTTTATTGTCTAATAATTATACATAGATAAATTAATATTTTATTTTATTTTTTCCAAGAATAAAA
>JAOQML010000004.1:7199211-7209241 GCA_027568935.1 Erythroxylum urbanii
TTTCTTTCTTTCATTAACTAGGAACCAAAAAGACCAAAATGCCCCTCCTTATAAGACTTAACTTTTAACCTCTTTAGCGATCTTCCTAAAATAACCCTACAAGATCATGTTCTTTCAATTCTAATTAACTCCATAAGCTTTTCTAACTTAATATAAATTTCTCCTTTTTAATCCATCAATCCTAAAAAAAAATTTCTGCCCCCAAAGACATTAAAATTGGTACCTAATCACAACAAATTAATCCTCAACATAGACTAATCATATG
This sequence comes from Erythroxylum urbanii, assembly GCA_027568935.1. Taxonomy (NCBI): domain Eukaryota; kingdom Viridiplantae; phylum Streptophyta; class Magnoliopsida; order Malpighiales; family Erythroxylaceae; genus Erythroxylum; species Erythroxylum urbanii. The sequence goes on from JAOQML010000004.1 coordinate 7,199,477, forward strand.
CTTATTAGTAAGAAAAGAATCCGGGTCCAACAGTTGATATTGGATTTAAAGTTTGGTATCTCAATGAATCAGAAAAAATGGCAGCAACAAAGCTCCCTAATTCAAACTTAAAAGCTAGACCTCACATAGTGTCTAGGATTAAGACTTTAAAGAAAGAGTGGAGCATTGTTTATGATATAGTAAGGAAAGATATTAATGGATTTGGATGGGATATCGAAAGGAAGATCATCATTGCTCAGATCATATATGAGATTCTTACTGAAGTGTAAGTATTGAACTTTTAAATTGTTTTAAGTATTTTCTTTAACTACTTTCTTGTAATTTATATAAATTATTGGTGTTGTTTTTTTTCATCTTGTCAGAGTCACAAAGATGTCATTCAATTTCGAAGGAAGAGATTTCCTTTTTATAATGAATTGACTGGGATCTATTGAGAAGATTGTGCAACTAGAAATGACGCACAAACTGTTGCAGATATTCATGAAGAAATGGAAACGCGAAAAGGTTTAGGTGGGAAAAATGAAGGTAGTGAAGATCAATATAAGCATGGTTTGCATGATATGGATGAGTCCTTTACCCAACCTTAAGCATCAAATCTTGAAATACAAGCTAAAAATATTTCAGCAAGAAGGAGAAAAACGAGTAATGATACAGGAGAAACAAGCCATACAGATTCAATTATTGTTGCTGCCCAGATGTTGGGTGATATCATGAACCAGATTGGAGATAAATTGTGTAAGAGTATTGAGACAAAAACATATATTCAATAAAAAGTTGAACAGTTAGATAGTGCATTAGGTGTAACATCTCATTTCCATACTAAGGGTTTATATCCTAGATTTATGTAAATGACAAATAGGAATAAGATATTAGAAAAATACATTTCATACTCATGCATATTATTAGCATACACACATGTGAATTTAATTGTTTTGCACACATTATAATGACTGTTTATGCACTCATTTGACATTTTTCGAGTATAAATGGTTCTAATGGGATTATAATGTGGATTATGATTGTTATGTCTTAAATTCTGGTTAATAAATGATAATTGGTGATATAGGAATTTATTTGTTAAATTGAGAGATTTTTGAAATTATGAGTAATTTTGGACTAGGAAAAATACCAAGTGGCAGGACAATTGATAAATAGTAGTAGAAATAAGAGGTGAATGACAATGGAAATAATTGGCATATGGCTTTAAAATTTAATTTCCAAATGTCATGAAAAATTGAGAGACAATTGGATTAGAAATTGGAGAAAAATGATCTGGTTAATAAAAAGGACCCATTGGAAACCACAAGGTGGTGACACGCCACACACCTCACTCTCGATATTTTTCACTGAAAGACCATCTTTTGTCTTTCATTTGGTTAATACATGTTTAATTCTTCTCTTCTTCTTAGTTGTTTTCTTCTCTCTTCTTCTTCATTCCACGACACTCATAAATCTTCATCATTGTGAACCTTGTCATCATTTTTCACTTGTTTCTCCAAGACTCTTGTTGTCTTCATCATTTGGTACAAAGAAAACCTAACCTTTCCTCTTTAAACGACGATGAATGTATATGTATGGAGGAGCTAGGGTTTCATGGTGATTGAAGAAGTATTGAGCTAATCAAGTCAGTAGTATATTATTAATCTTTATGGTTTTGTTAAATGAAACATATATGATGATAGTTTAGTGGTAAATGATAATAATAAAGGAGTTGAGTATATGCTAGAATGTTGTTGAAGAAATGAATATATATTGATGTTTTGTTTCGTATAAATGTCAAATAATGGGTTATGAGTTATCTTATGGATGATTGGTGATGTAAATGGTGTAAGAAAGAGTGCAGAAACATTAGTGAAGAATAGATATATTTATGTCGTATTTTTGTATATTCGATGAGAAATAAATTATGAAATGTTATAAGGATGATTTAAAAGGTGATTGATAATGTAAATGGTGTATGAAAGTCTACAAAAATATTGATGAATGTATAACATGTTTGATGCTCTATTTTATGGTTATGATTAGCAATAGATTATGAGTTGTGTTAAAGATGTTTTTTTAGATAGATTGGTTATGAAAATGGTGTTTGAATGAGAGTGGAAAGTTGTTAAATGAAGAGATGAGTTTACGTCCTATTTTGTGTAATGATAAGTGTAGAAAATTTATGAATGAATGTACATTTGTGGTCTATTTTGAGAGTATGAAAACTATGGATTATAGACTATTATGTATAGGAAATATATTGTGAATTAAGGGTATAATGAAGGTGGAATTATGCTTAAGAAAGATGTTGAGTGATGTTCTTGAAAGGAGGAGAAGTAAGAATTATGTGTGATAATAAATGATTGAAATAATATTCTGTTTTTGTATAATTGATAAACAATAGTTTATGGATGATTTCATGGATGTTATTGAGTTATAATTAAGGTGAGAATGAAGAGGAAATGATGAAGAAGTGATAAACTAAGCATAAGATGTGATATATGTAACATATAGGAGTTAAAGATCAGGAAATCATAAAGAGAAGGGCTAGAAGATTTCAGATAACAAAACCCACGATCTTGGGAATTGAAAGGAAGGAAAAAATGTGTTTTGTTGATGAATCCCAAGATTGTGTGATAGCCACCACAATCGTGGGAATGGCCTAAATGTGAGATGTTGTCTTTTATATGATAGTTCAAATAATAAATGGTTAGGTACTTTCCTATGGTGCATTTAGGCTTGAATAAGACTTGAAATGAATTTAATTGATGAGGGATTAAGTGATTAAATGTATGAAATGTTTAGAGTGATAAATGAGGTTATAACATAGTGAATGAATTGTTGATATCAAAATACCAGCATCTGGAAAATTATGAGTATAATGGGAATGAAGGTGTTCATATGAATGCTAATATGATTCAAGGAAGATGAGAAATGTGTATTACGTAAGAATGAATGAGAACTTGGATATTATGTGATCTTGCAATGCTAGAAGAGAATTGATGAATGATTGAATTGTGATGTTAGAATAACCAAGTTCTATGAGCTATGAACTTAAGTGCAAGTTAGACATATACAAGTGAAATGGTTTGAGTGATTGAATTATGTGATTAAAAAATATACTCGGAAGAGTCAAATTGAGCATGCATTATACATTACACATTTACATATGTATATAATTGAAAGTTTATGTGATTAAAATAGTAATGTGTACAATATATGTATCGCATGAAGTTGATGCACAGGATTGAACGTCAGTGTCCAGACATTTCCGGATCATAGAAGCAAACGCTAATATGAAGTGTATTATGAGTAAACTTAGATGGTCTTAAATTAATTGATTGTTCATTTTTAAATTTCTGTATTGATTTATTACTGATGTGAATTTGACTGTAATAATTTCAGACATTAATAGTCCGAGGAGTTTGATAAATATGAACATATTGGAAGTGTATCATTGAATGTGAATGAGCAAGAAATAAGTGATAATCAAAATCTTTGTTGAATGCCGGACCTAGGTCCGATGATATGTGAAAGTGAATGTCTAAAGTGAATATAAGTGACTGATTGATATTTGAGATTTGATGCATTCCACTATATAAATGTATGAACAGATAAAGGCAGTTGTGATCGAAGTAGCCATCGAAAAAGAGCTTAAAGCTCATAATGTGATTAAGAGCTAAAGGCTCACTATGTATAATGAGCCTGATATCCCCAACAAATACGAGATAGTTATTAATGAGCTCGATATCCACAATATATATGGAAAGTTACAGACACTCGGTCACAACAAGTAACAATTGAAAATGAGTCTCATGAGCATTGCATGTATATTTGATATGTGTATTTTAAATGATTGTAGTGAATTGTTTAAATTGATCTGAATGATAAATATAAATTAAATGAATATAAAGTATACGTGATTCAATATGATGGTTAATGAAGTGATATGTATTATATGATTATGTGAATTATTTGTGTTATGTGATATAAGTGAGCCATCGAGGATAGTTCGCTCCCTAAGTTCACAAAACTCACCAAAATTGCAACATTGCCTTTCAGGTTCAGGGGATACCCAGTTAGACCAATTAGAGTATAACCACTACATTCAGATAAGAGTTTGAGGTCGAGATCAGTTGACATCTACATATGTTTTCTGTTATTTTAGTATTAAGCATTGTATTCCGCAAGCATTATTTATTGTATAAATGAATTCAATTTGTAATAATAGTTATGTCTAAATATGTTTTGTATTTTTAATTGGCCTAGACGATTACTGGAATTTATGATGATGTGTTTATTGTTTGTGACAATTGTCAATAAAATTGTTATGAATGAAATGGGCTGGAAATGATTATTGGTTTTATTAAAACTGCGTGTGATGCGCAAATAATTTGCAATGAGTATGATTGACTGACTGTTCTAGCATGTTACCATCATAGAGTATATTCTTGAATATTGTTAATATGTTTGGGAATATGCCCCATGAGAGTGGGGTACTACAAGTTGGTATTAAAGCCCAGGCTTAGTATCTTACATAGGCATTTTTTTAAATTATGTTTCAAGGTACATGCATTTTAGACATATCATAGCATGTAGTAGAAACTGATTCCCATTCTAAGTCACATTTACTTGAGTCACACGTATGAACATTCGTTGAGAGTTTGAGTTGTTAGAAGCAATGAGAAAGATAATGATTTGTCAGAATGTAATAAAATGAGGGTTTGTGGATATTTAGAAATAAGAAATACCATATAGTTTGATATGATGGACAAATATTCCATACGTTTGTAATAGTGGTTGTCTCGTTGAATATGACATCAATATTGTATTGTGCTTATATATGTATCTTTGAATTGATATAGATGTGAATACATTGTCGTCAATTGATTGAGGAAAGTAGAGATATAAGTATAAATGACAAGATTTAAAGTGTGCAAGCCAAGTTGAAAGGAAACAAAATTTTCTAAGACCTTGAGAGGTTGAACTTGGAATTAAAATGGTTGTTTGATTAATGTGATAAGAGTTATGTTTAAGTATAAGGTTGCGTTAATGGATTTGTAATTAGAACTTCATGATGGTTATGCTTCTATAATTTTGAGTTGATTAAGAACATATGTATGTAAGATGAAATAAATGATAATTGAAAGATGAGATAAATGATAATGATATATGTAGAAGTTCTCAAGGTTAAGTTGATTTGTTATTGTGAGTGGATGTCTGATAATATGATTACCCTAACAAGTGATATTATTGAGCACTTATGTATCATATGCTTGGAGATAGTATAGGAAGTGATCCATGACTTGTTGAATGCTTTTAAGTCATAGTTTCCATGGTTAAAATTTTGAGATGAATCAGAGTGGTGCAATGTAAACATAGGATTAGGTGGTTAAGTTGAAATGGTAACTATTATGGAGAAGTAACTTTTGTATAGTCATAGAATATTCGAATGTTATCTAAAACCAATTGAGATTAAAGTATCATTAGCTTAAGGTATTAATTGGTGACTCTCCAAAACTAAATCTCTGGATAAGATGGGATGACCTTGATGATACACACCTAATCATATGAGACAATAATCATGACTACTACTTCGTTGCATTTTGGTAAATAGAACATTATGATCTTATAAGAAATGAAAGAAATTGATCTTATTGAGGTAAAATGATTGAAAAAAAACAATGATGAAAATAGTTGATTGATAAGGATTACGTGAATAGTATAGATGATGGTAGCAAAAAATCTTCTTTCGAAGAAGACTTTCACCGAATTAGGTCAAGTAGACCAAATGGTTTACTTTTAAGAATAAATGAATATTAAATGAATCAAAAGTGAATACTGTAATCGGATAGATATAAGACTTAGTTACGAGAAAAAAGAATATATTATAAAGAGTGCATGTGTTTTATCTGTTGTAAAATATCCAACTATGTTATTGGATTCTTAAATTGGAGATGATACGATTGCTATTGCTAAAGGAACTCAGATCCACATGTGCTCTATATTCGTATATTCAGAAGGTACAAGTTAGATTTGACGTGTGTGTTCGACAATTAAGACTTGTAAATGAATTGAAATGTGTGGAGAAACTAGTAAGAATGGTTTGATATTAGAATAAGTCGATATGAAATCAGAGGAAATTGAATGAATGGAGAAAATCATTCAAGAAAAGAAGTCAATTGGGAGATTGAGAAAAACAAGAGATAACATTACCTTATTTGAAGAATTAGTTACTTAAGAATTTCGAGGATTAGATACGGGCACATTGAGTTTTTAGCAATGCCTATTTGGGTTGACAAATGCCCCTGGTAGTATTCATGGAATAGATGAATAAAGTATTCCAACGTTGCCTTTTTCAATTAGTGACTGTGATCATAGATGATATTTTGAGTGTATTAGAAAAGTAAAGAGAACATTTTGAACACTTGAGGTCAGTCTTACATATCACGGGGGAGAAACAATTATATGCCAAGTTTAGTAAGGGTGAAACTTTGCTTGATCAAGTAATATGTTAGATCATATAGTATCTAAATAGGGCATATTAGACCCAAAGAAATTAGAGGTAATGATGAAATGAAAGACTCCGAGGAATATATATGAGATTCGGAGTTTTTAGAATTAGATGGATATTGGATACTACCAAAGGTTGTCGAAGGGTTTCTACTGGTCTTAGCCCTGTGACAAGACTTCTGAGGAAAAATGTGCCATTCAGATGGACTGATGATTATAAAAAGAATTTTTAAAAAAGTAAAACACCGATAAATTGCAACACTAGTGTTAACTATTCCATCTGGATTTAGAGATTATGTAGTCTATAATGATGTTTCATACCAGATATTAAAATGTAATTTGATGCAGCATAATAAAGTGATTTTATATGCATCGAGACAATTAAAGTCTCATGAGTTGAATTATTTGGCAAATGATTTAGAACTTGCTGCAATTGAAATGGGTTTGAAAATTTTGGAGACATTATATGTGGGGTGAAACATTTCGGATGTTTATACAAAAGTTTGAGGAAATTATTGAGTTAGAAAGAATTGAATGCTAGACTGAGACAATGGATAAAGTTACTTAAAGATTATTATTGTACAAATGAGTATTATCCACTAAAGCTAGTGTTATGTCTTATGTATTAAGCAAAATTTCCAATGGCAATATAACATAAATTCAGATATTGAGGTTACTAAATCTAGTGTAATAAAGAGTATAGAATATTAAGTTACATTTGGGGCAAAATGAAATATTATTAGCTATATTGAATTTAAGATCAGTTATACATGAAAGGATTAGAAATGCCCAAAGTGAGGATTCAAAATTAGTGAATCTTATTGAGAAATGAAAAAAAATTTGAATTTTGATTTGAATTGGAAAATGATACTTTGTGATTGAAGTAAGGAATATGTATACCCGATGTAGATCTTTTAATATAAGAGATTTTGATGAAGCACCCATAGCAGCTTATGCTATACATTATAGTAGTCAAATGCTGAAACAATATTTAGGGGCTAAAGATGAAGAAGCAAGTGGCTGAATGTATGACTGAATGTTTGATTTGCCAATAGTCTTAACTGTTAGAGATATGCTTGGAGCTGATATTTTAGAGTTCCTAGGAATATGAGATCAATATACAGTTTTGATTGAATTTGATTATAAAAATCATTATCACAGTATTATTAGCATGGTATCGTGTGAGGCGTTATACAATAAAAAGAGTCGTCCGCCTTTATATTGGAATGAAGAAGGCCTAAGAATGGTTGAAGGCCAAAAATTGATTCGAGATGCTGTTGATAAGTGAAATGAATCAGCAGTAAAAATAAGTGACTCGTGGTAGATAGAAGTTCGGTAAAAAGGATAAATTAAACCGAAATGTATTGGTCCATATGAAATTATTGAGAGAATAGGACTATTGACTTATGAGTTAGTATTACCAACAAAGATGTCTCAGATTCACAATATGATATTTGTGAGTATGCTTAAGAGATATCAGTATGATCTGATAAATATGTTATCGACATAGGAAATGAAATTATGAGTAATCTGAGTTATATTGAGGAACTAGTTCAAATAGAGGGATTGAAAAGTCGAATGATTCCATCAGTTATAGTTAATTGGATGAAATCATTCGAGGAAAAAAGTTACGTAGAAAACGGAGGAGCATATGATGAAACAAAAACCTACCCTATCAAATTGATTTTTTTCAGATAAGAATTTCGAGGATGAAATTTACAAGGGAGGGAGAATTGTAACATCTCGTTTCCATACTAAGGTCTAGAACACTAGATTTCTGTAAATAAGAAATAGCAATAAGAGATTAGAAAAATGCATTTCATACTTATGCATAATATTAGCATGCACATATGTGAATTTGATTGTTTTGCACACATTACAATGGTTGTTCATGCACTTATTTGACATTTTTCGAGTGTAAATGGTTCTAATATGATTTTGATGTGGATTATGATTGTTATGTCTTAAATTCTTGTTAATAAATGATAATTGGTGATATAGGAATTTATTTGTTAAATTGAGAGATTTTTGAAATTATAAGTAATTTTGGACTAGGAAAAATGCCAAGTGACAGGACAATTGATAAATAGTAGTAGAAATAAAAGGTGAATGACAATGGAAATAATTGGCATATGGCTTTAAGATTTAATGACAAATGTCATGGAAATTTAGAAGGCAATTGGATTAGAAATTGGAAACAAATGGACTGGTTATGAAAGAGGACCCATTGGAAACTACAAGGTGGTGACACGCCACACACCTCACTCTCGATATTTTTCATTGAAAGACCATCTTTTGTCTTTCATTTAGTTAATTCATGTTTACTTCTTCTCTTCTATTTCGTTGTTTTCTTCTCTCTTCTTCTTCTTTCCACGACACTCATAAATCTTTATCATTATGAACCTTGCCATCATCTTTCACTTATTTCTCCAAGACTCTTGTTGTCTTCATCATTTGGTACAAAGAAAACCTAACCTTTCCTCCTTAAATGATGATGATCGTATATGTATGGAGGAGATAGGGTTTTATGGTGATTGAAGAAGTTTTGAACTAACCAAGTAAGTAGTATATTATTAATCTTCATGGTTTTGTTAAATGAAGCATACACTACAAGGAAAATGTGTTTTTGCGACGAAAATTACTGATGAAAAACAAGATCATTCTGTCAGTAATAAAGATTACCGACGGAATTCTCTGACAGACGAAAGCGTCGTAAAATCGGCCGTAACTAATACTTACCGACAGTTAAAGCATATTCCGTCGGTAACTTTACCGACAGTAAATTTGATACCATTGGTAAATTTACCGACCGTATATTATCTTACCGTCGGTAAAGATACCAACAATTTACTCTGTGCTTGACCGTTGGTACTATTTATTGACGATTGTTTTGTTCCGTCGGCATATTTACTGATGGTAACAAACTTACCGTCGGTATATTTGCTAAAAGCTTTACCAACAGATATGTGTTTCCGTCGGTAATTTCTTCTACCATTACTAACGAAAAACTGGTGGACCGTTGGTAATGGGTCATGTATTTACCGACGGACGTTTCTTTCCATTGATAAATGCGTTACTTAATTTTTTAAAAATATATAATATAAATTTTCATTATATTTAAATTATGGTTAATGGGTAATTTTAATAATTATAAATTTATAGTATATGTTTAATTTGCTGAAGTAGAGTTTTTTTAATGATTAAAAGTTAAAATATCTTAATTGATAATAAAAACATTACATTGTAAATAATAAGTATTTGTAATACAAA
>JAOQML010000004.1:7212845-7233992 GCA_027568935.1 Erythroxylum urbanii
ACCTGAAATCTTTACCTTTCTCATACATTAAGCAAAGATCAGTAGAACCTACCAAGTATCTCAATATTCTTTTAACAACAATATAATGAGATTCTCTATGATCTACTTGAAATCTTGCACACAAACAATTACTAAACATTATATCAAGTCTGCTTGCAGTTAGGTAAAGCAAAGAATTAATAATTCCTCTAAAAAGAGTTTGATCAATCTTCTTACCATCTTTATCTTTAGTTAAGACGATTGAAGAATGCATAGGAGTTGACATTAGTTTAACATTTTCCATTTTTTATTTTCAAATTCTCCACCATAATCACCCCTAATTCTAGCAATAGAAATTCCTTTTTCATTTTGTAACTTTTTGGATAAGACTATAAAGCATTTAAAAGATTCATCACGAGACCATACCTCTTTCCACCAAGACTTGCTACTCTAGTTGGACCAAACAAATCTATATGTAACAGCTCTAGAGGTCTAGATGAAGTTACAATATTCTTAGACGAAAAAGATGTTTTAACTTGTTTCCCTTTTTGACAACTTTCACGAAAGAAATCTTTGTTAAAACTTATCTTTGGTAAACCTCTTACCAAATCATGTCTAACTAATTTGGAAATATGTTTAAAGCTAACATGACCTAGCTTTTTATGCCAAATCGGTTTTTCATCATCTTTTGATATAAAACATGAAATATTTTGACTTTTCAAATCGTCTAAGTTAATTTTATAAAGATTATTTCGTCTCTTAGCAGAAAAGAATATGGAACCATCTTTGTTTTTGACTATACAAGAATTTTGATTAAAGGATACTTCAAATCCAAAATCATATAATTGACTTATACTGATTAGATTATGCTTTAAGCCATCAACTAGCAAAAGATTATCAATAGGCGAAAGAGAATCTTTACCAATTTTACCAATCCTAATTATTTTTTCCTACTTGTTGTCTCAAAAAGTTACTGATCCTCCTTGCTTATGTTGGAGTTCTAGGAACATAGATCTTCTACCCATCATGTGTCATGAGTAGCCACTGTCTAAATACCATTAGTGGTAGTTGCTTCTTCCAAGTAAGGAGATTTGTAGCATGTATTATATCCTTTTGAGGTACCCATATTTTCTTGGGTCCTTTAGGGTTAGTCATATAATTTTTCTTTGCATAATAAGAGTATTGTTCCTTTTTCTTTCTATTAGTAACAAAATTCCTATTATGAACAAACTTCTTATTATGAAGAACATTACTATTATGAGTAGTATTTCTATTATTAAAGCTTATCCGCTTTTATCATTTGGTTGTCTATAACTTCCAATCATGTCATTCATCCTTTTTGTACTTTCTGTAAATTTCGATAAATCCGCTGAAAGAATATTAATCCTTTGTTTTAGTAAATTAATTTCCTCAGATCTATCTATAGTTACTTTCTTTTTCATATCGTCTACTTATTTCTTGAGGCAGATGTTTTCTTCTTCTAAAAGTTTTGTGTTCTTCAAATTTTCAACAAATTTCTTTTTCAATAGCCTATATTATTTTAAGATAACATGTGAATCTTCTAACAATTCTAAATCGGCATCCTGAAGATCATCAAAGTTAGAAATTACCTCATTATCGCTTTCCCTTTCAGCTACCAAGCATATATTTGCTTGTTCTGATGCTTCTGAGTCAGATTTTTCTGAGTTAGATTTAGATTCAGACAAATCTAGATCTTCCCATATTGCCATCATGCTCTTTTTGATTTCTTGACTTTTCTTTTATTTTCTTTTGAGCGACGAACATTCAAATTTGTAGTGTCCTAGTTTATTACACTTATAGTAGACGATAGACCTTTTCTTATTCTTCGAATTGTCTTTGCTATTCTTTTTGAAAGAGAAGTCTTTATTTCCCTTTAATTTCTTTTTCCACATCCTTCTAATCTTTCTTGAAATGAAGGATAACTCATCTTCTTCTTCACTTGAATCTTGATCAGATTCACTAGTATCATCATCATCATCATCATCATCATCATCATCCAGTTTGAAATCTCGCAATGAAGCGGAGTCTAGGGAGGTCTGATAGTACGCAGTCTTACCCTTACATAGTTGAGAGGCTATTTCCGGAGATTCACTAGTATCATCATTCTTAATTTTTTCAATCTTTAATGCTTTTAAAGATGTACTTTTATTTTTCTGCATCTTCTGATTCTTCTGACCAGCCTTCAATGCAATAGATTTATCCCTTCTGGGTTTATCTTCAGCATCAAGCTCTACTTCATGGATTTTTAGCGAACCAAGAAATTCGTCTAGCTTCATCTTGCTTAAATCCTTGACCTCTTGTATTGCTGTTACTTTAGGTCTCCATCTTTTTGGAAGACTTCTAAGAATCTTTCTGATATAATCTTGACTATCGTAGATTCTCTCCTGAGCTTTAAGTCCATTAATAATGGTTTGGAATCGTCCAAACATCTGATCAATAGACTCATCGTCTTTCATCTTCAACAGCTATACTGATGAACAAGAATACCAATCTTGGTTTCTTTCACCTAATTTGTGCCTTCATATGTAATGGCTAATGTGTCCCACATTTCCTTTGCAGATTCACATCTATGCACCTTATCATATTTACTTCTGTTTAGAGCACAACTTAAAAAAACTTGGCCTTTGAGTTTAATTGAAAGCGAGCTTTCTAATCAACCCAAGAGGGATGCTTTTCCCTTCATTGTCTGTTGAGATATATGGACCATTTTCAATGATATCCCAAAGATCAATGTGTGTGGATTCTATGAAGAGCCGCATCCTATCCTTCCAATAATGATAATCTTCACCATTGAATGCAGGAGGTCTTGTGACGGAGGCACCTTCAGCTATAAAAACATGTGACTCAGCCATAGATCTTTGTCCTCATTTTGTAAAGGTGGTTCTTCGAAACCGAGCTCTGATACCAATTGAAGTAAATCACACGTTAATATAGAATTCACGTACAATATATGAAATACACAAGAAAGTGGGTTGAATTGTGTATTCTTTGCATGAATACAAAATCTTTAATATATCTTGTTAAGAACTTTTCCAATTTGTTAAAAGAATACCACAAACGTTATACAAAACTAGTTACGTAGTTAAATCGCAAATAACTTCTATATACTTGTCTAAAAACAAAATAGCATAAAGTAAAAGGATAGAAGATAAACGTTGCGATTTTTATACTGGTTCACCCCAATCCATGGGCTACGTCCATTGCTCAGAGTTTGTCTGAGTGTTTCACTATACTTCAACAATTTACAAGTATTCTTTCTTCCCTTCCAAAGCCTCTTCAGGTATTTTACACAAAGTATTCTTTCTTCTATCTTAGCCTCTCTAGGCTCTTAGCCTTTTCTTTCTCTCATTAGAAAGATATTGTGAGCTTTTTTTTAAACAGTAGAGTTTGCTCTCTAGTATCGCACTTTTGAATACAGAATTTTTCTTTTCTAAGTAAACGCTTGAAAGCTCAAAGATTAATAATTGTTCAATCTTCGACTACGACTAATATATATAGCCTAAGTTTTCAACTGCTTGTTGATTCTTGATAACTACTTTTTGATTCTTGTAGAACCCGCTATTTAGTTGAGTTCTATAACTAACTCCAACTAAATAACTGTCCAACGTACTAGCATATCTTCATCTTTGTATCGTCTGTGTTTTCTTCTTCTTCTGTGTTTTGCGCGTCTTCTGTGTTTTGCACTTCTTCTGTGTTTTCTGCTTCTTATGTGTTTTGCACTTCTTCTATGTTTTCTGCTTCTTCTGTGTTTTCCTTTCTTCTGTGTTTTGTGCTTTTTCATTGTTCTCCACTTCTTTTGTGTTTTGCGCTTCTTCTGTGTTTTCCACTTCTTCTGTATTTTGTACTTCTTCTATTTTTTCCTTTCTTCTGTGTTCTCCACTTATTCTGTATCTTCTGCTTCTTCTGTGTTTTCACTTCTTCTATGTTTTTAGCTTCTTTTATGTTTTGTGCTTCTTGTGTGTTTTCTGCTTTTTCTGTGTTTTGCACTTTTTCTGTGTTTTCAACTTCTTTTGTGTTTTGTGTTTCTTCTATGTTTTCACTTCTTTTGTGGTTTTCTGATTCTTTTGAGTTTTCCGCTTCTTCTGTGTTTTGCTTTCTTCTGTGTTTTACGCTTCTTCTGTGTTTTGTGCTTCTTTTGTGTTTTCTGCACACTTAACACACTTATCAAAATAGTTCACTTATTTCTAATATTATTATTATTTGATTGTCACCAAAATTAATAATCGTGAAGTCATCTTGACTTAACAATATGGACCAATCAGAAGGTTTTGTGAATGCAGAAAGGAAAATATGGTATGTAAATTAAAAAAGTCAATATACAGTTTGATACAAGCTTCTCGATAGTGGTATCTTAAGTTCAATGATACCATTACCTCTTATGGTTTTATAAAGAACACTGTTGATAGGTGTATCTATATGAAGGTCAGTGGGAGCAAGTTCATTATTTTGGTACCGTATATTGATGATATTCTTTTGACTGCTAATGATTTGGGCTTGTTACATGGTGTAAAGAAATTTCTCTCTCATAACTTTCAAATGAAAGATATGGGTGAGGCATCCTATGTGATTGGAATAGTAATATTTCGTAGCAAGACATAAGGATTGTTCGGGTTGTCTAAAAAAGGATATATTAGTAAAGTAATAGAGAGATTTAGGATGGAAAAATGCTCAGTAGGGATAGTTCCAATTCAGAAAGGGGATAAATTTAGTGAAATGCAATATCCTAAGAATGATTTGGAATGAAAGGAAATGGAATCTATTCCTTATACATCTATAGTTGGGAGTCTGATGTATATTCAGACTTGTACTCAGTTGGATATTAGTTTTACTGTTGGAATGTTAGACCGATATTAAAGCAATCCCATATTGGACCACTAGAAAGTTGCAAAGAAAGTTCTTAGGTATTTATAAGGGACCCAAGAGTACTTGCTCACATACAAAAATTAGATCACTTAGAAGTGATCAATTATTCAGATTCAAAATATGTTGGTTGTGTAGACTTAAGGAAATCTACCTTCGCTTATCTATTTCAACTAGCAAGAGGGGCAATTTCTTGGAAGAGTGAAAAACAGTCTGTCATTGCTACCTCCACTATAGAGGCCAAATTTATGGCATATTTTGAGGCCACTATTCAAGCATTATGGTTGTGGAACTTTATCTTAGGGCTAGGTATTGTCGACAGTATAGCTTCACTGCTAAGAATTTATTGTGATAATTCTGTGATTGTCTTCTTCTTCAAAAATTACAAATATTCTAGGGGTGCTAAACATATGGATTTGAAATATTTGTCAGTCAAAGAAGAAGTGCAAAAAAATAAAGTTTCAATTGAGTATATTGGAACTGATTTGATGGTAATAGATCCGTTAACTCAAGGAATATCGCCTAAAAAATTTACTGGCCATATTGAAAGGATGGACCTTATAGATAAGTCCTTGTTACATGAGATCATGTTACGTATGTATATACGTTTGGACATTTGCTATTATTGTTTTAGCACTTATGAATTCAATTGATGTTATGTTTTTGCTTATTTGTTAGTCGTCACATTACGTTGTGTACATGCATTGTTTTATTATGATGACAAATTATGTTTTAAGAAAACATTATAATTGAGAACTACAATGTTTCTCAATTACAATTATTTTGAGTTGAGATGATTGTGTGATATATGGAAGGAGTCATGTCGATAGATGACTTGTGACCATTATGATCCCATTATTTCCATTCATTCAAGTTTGATGGCTTGATAGATTCAATATATGGTGTACACTTGTGTTGTTGGACTATCAAGTCATAACATGGGTCAAGTAGGAGATTGTTAGATTAATTGGGCCAAGTATGAGATTGTTAGATTAATTTAATAATCACAAATGTGGCCCATATTACTTTATTTGATTCTAATATGAAGTGGACCCAAAATAATAGTTATTGGGCTTGTAAAGAAAAATTAGAATCAATAGGTTAATTAATAAAACCCTTTCCTCTCCCTTCAGCCAAGTAACGTTTAATGATATCAAAGTGACATACGTTCTTACACCATTGGCAAAGAACGAAGAAAAGTAAGAAAACTGGAGTGGATAAAGTTTTTGCTAAAAAAGGCATTTGTGAACAAGAAGAGATTACACAAGTATGGATTAAGGTTAGCATTCTCTCTTTTCTTTATAACATTAATTTTAGGGTTTGAAGTTATTGAATTAATTGTGTCATAAATGATCATGGGTGAATTCTATGCTTGAAATATTGCTTAGAATGTTAAAGATTAAAATTTACATACTAGTCATCGAACTACTAGCTAGTTTAGGGTATCTTTAGAGTTTCAACCCTTCACGTGTACATACCTTGTTAGGTTAATTGTCCTTTGAAACTCATCTCCCTTAAGTTGAGTTTTTTTCTGCATGACTTTGCATAAGCAGTATGCAAACATTGGGTAAAAGCTAGAGCTTGAGTTTCCACCTTGACCCTCAAAAGCATCCTTCCACCCATGGCTTTAGCCTCTGAACCCTTGTATAACCCTCAACATAAACCTTTAGAACAACCTCAAGCTCAACAATAGAAACAATCCCAGATGCCATCGAAATTCCTAAACCTCCCATCAGCTGGAAATATGTTCTAGGCAAATCACCCCCATTTAGAGCTTCATTACAATCCCACATTGCCCAAAGATGGAGTAGCTATTGTCTCTCCCCCTTAGATGTCCTCAAATAGGGAGCAAGCTCTTGGTCATCAACAATGGTGGAGTTCTTCATCAGGAAAAAGTCAGGATTCCCTGTTGTGAAACAATGGGCTTATAAATAATGGAAAACGAGAGGACTTTATGAGGTAATACTAAATGAGGACTCCCTTTGATAAAAAGCCTAGCAAAGAGGTTATAGAGGGAGGTTCTTGAACTCTAAATAGTACACCTATCTTCATAAAAATGTGGAAGCCGAGAGTCAAGCTAGAACATATCCAACAAAAGTGGGTGTCATTGTGGGTGAATTTTCACAAGATCCCCCTTAAATATTAATCACCTGATGGGTTAATTTCCATCGCGAGTTTCAATAAAAAACTTTGGTAAATGGACTAAGCAACATTGACCAGGTATAGAGTGGGCTATATTTGCATATGAGTTGGAGTAAACTTAAAACATAAGCTCCCCGATGAGGAACCCCTCCTTATGTTAGGAGAAAATGATCAACAAATCGAAGATACAGCTAGGGTCTCCTATCAGTGAAGCCACTCCCTTACCCAATAGAGGAAGGATTGGCGTCCAACAAGAAGATCTTTTGTAAGGTGTGATCATCAGGAATTGATGGAGCTCTCAAAAGATAAAAAAAAACTCAAACAAAATTGAATGAGTTGGATAAGGAAGCTGAGAACAAAGGAAGCTGAGAGCAATGGAACCTTGTCGTCCTAAGGGGAAGTTTTAGAGATTCAATTTGAGTAGGTAGATGGAAATTTATCGATAGGCATAGATGGTGACTCTACACTTCAGGAGGCTCTAGTAAAGAAGATTCAGTCGCTAAAGATAAGCAACTCAAGTTCTAAGAGTATTCAAAAGGAGATTAAGGACCCTTCTACACATCCATTTACTATAGCATTTTTATAGGAAGATTTAACCATTGTCGAGAGACATAAGTCAGATCGAAAGGCTAAGAAAAAAATTAAAACAATTTTTTAACATGTCCATTTTTTCCTAGAATGTTAGGGTATTGAATGATCCAAGAAAGCAATTGCTAGTGGATGACTATATTAACAACTTAAAATTAATGTTTTGGCTTTTGGAAAGCAAAATGACGTCACATACTTGATCTAAAATCGAATTCCTAATAAGGAATTGGAGGATTATTACAAAACGTTCTAATCATCTAGGGCGTAAAATAGTGGCTTATAAACTTTACTTTGGTCAACATCCTTAACATACATATCTCCGTTTAAGGCATCAGTGTGATGGTGGATAAAAGTGAACTAGGAACAAGTTGGATCAACTTCAAATACACTTCCAACTTTGCTTTCTAGAGACACATGTTGTGGAAGGAGCTGTTGGATATAAAAAGAAAGGTCTTAGGACTATGGTTGTTCCTAGGAAATTTCACTACATTCTCTACGCTTTAGAAGGATCCGCTCTCCCACGTCTCTAAGCTAGAGGTCACTGACTTCAAATACACTAGATACTATTTTACATAGAGTAAAATGTAGCAGAATCTTTGTATTATTCGAAGGAATTTAGATAGAGTGTTAGAGAATGAGGACTAGCTAACAAAACACCAAAATTGCTTTATAAAATTTAGTTAGTCCTTATGCTCTAATCATAGTCCTATTGAACTTCACGGGTTCCAATTCAGTAAGGTCGGGAAAACTTCTTTCATATTCTTTAACTACTTGTAAGTGAAGAGGGGTTTGAGGAAGGTATTTCAAGGTTTAGACAATAAGTAGTAAAGGTACACATCCTTCAAATTTCACAAGAAATTATAAGCTATAAAGAAGGAACTCAATAGGCCTAACCAACTATACCAAAATCATTTCCAAGTTACTTGCCTCTAGATTGAAGAAGGTAATCTCTCCACTCTTTAGTGATAATCAAAGTGCCTTCATATGCAACAGGCAGATTGGAGACAATATTCCAATTGTACCAAACAATGTAGAAGCTTTAGACTTATTTGTGTTGTATTCGTCTTTTGTGTTGATGGTCCGTCAGAAGTGTCATAGAGACAATCCATACGTAAAGTCAGTCCACAACACAATATACTCAATGTCCCCACCAACTCCTAGTCGTAGAGTCCCACCATTATGGAGAATTGCGTGTTGCTTATTTGAATCATTATTCAGAATTAGATTGTGTTGGGACGATCTCTGTTATAGCAACTTTTCTCTATGAAAAATATAGAGAGCAACTTTAATGTTAACTCCCTAGAGGAGGGTTCCACAATCTCAAACAGTCGGGACCACACCGAGGTCTGCAAGGTCCTGAACTTCATAGGCTAAGCCCACTTGCTCTAGTGTCTCCCAATCAATAAATCGACCGGTATTGAACTTTTTATCTTATAGCCGTTGGTATTGTTCCTCCTAGGCCTCAACATTGAATAATAACATCTACGGCCGCTCTGGTGGCTGGGTTATAGATTAGGAACTTTCTCCTTGATGTCTCTTACTGGAGGTCTCTTGTGCTCATCGTGATCTTGTCATTATGCCTAAAACTTAAGACAAGTGTGAGAACTTACCAATAAATGAATTGACTATCATTTTCCTTACACTTAAAATTTACTATACTCACTAAATTAAATGCGAAAACACAATGACAAAAAAATTAAAACATATAGAAATAAATTAACACAGATAAATAAATACAAAAAAATTGAATCATTCAAACAAATGGGTAAATTTATTATTTAATTATTAGACCATAATCAAGCATAAAATCACATAAATCCTCCAAAAGTCCCGAATTCATGACATTAACGTTTTTGATTGAACAATACTCAATTAACAAAAAAATCTAATGAATTATGCATAAGCAAGTTAAAGAAATAAGAAAACTTATATGGATGTCGTTAATTTGGCAAAAAATTACAAGAATTGGGTTGAAAGAAGTTGGAGGTAATAGTGAGAGTGAGCGAGAGAAGAGATAAGTGAGAAAAATAAAGGAATTAGAGAATTTTAAGCTTGCATCGTGGACTTACACCATTTGATACACTGAATTTCAAATTTTATGAATTTACACAGTTTGGTACACAAGCTTGCATCAAATCATGTAAGTCACATTTTTGTGCTTTGAGAGCATCCAACTCTCTGCAAATGTATGCATCTTCAACAATATATGAATAAACTTAAAAATTTGCACTTTAGAGTTATAAACCTTTAACACACATAACCTAAAACCTTAATTACGCACGATCTTATGAAGATGTTTAATATTCTAATCCTAAAGTACATCAAGCAAAAGTTAATCAATTAAAACCTATAATAACATGACTGCAAAAATAAGATAATAACAAAATTGAAATAAAATTAAAACTAACACATAGGTTGCCTCCCATGTAGTGCTTTTTTAATGTCAATAGTTTGATGTACTCTAAACATTTCCATTATATAGAATCTCTAATAAGTGGCTTGCTTCCACTCATTTCTCCGTATATAGGTTTCGTAACTTATGAGTAATCCATTTGTTGTAAGGTAATGAAAAGGGCATAATTTATCAAATTAAATAATCCAATTGCTTGCATTAATACCCTTTCTAATGACAAACTACTAATAAAGTAGGGAATAACAAAACTCCTTGAATTATTGATTGACTCAAGGATCTTGTCTTAGTGGAAGTAAGAACCCTTCGTACTTAAGGTCACCATCAACACCTCATCAGTAGTTTTTTTTCTTGATTCCTCTGCCATTTCTTCCTCAACTATCTTTGTCCACTCTTGTTCTTCTTCTTGGATAGAAGTTTTTGGTTTATCTTCTTCTATTATCTCTTGCGACTTCTCTACTTTCTTTTCTTGGATGGAGGTTTCTTCATCATCTTCTTCTTTAGGAAGCTTTTCTTGGAATGTCTCTCTATTCATGAAGCCAAACCATATATTTTCTTCATTCTTAAACAATAACTTTTTTTGAAGTTCTCCTAACTTTTGTTTTTTCATTTAAGCTTTTTGTTTATGTTTTGTCTTATATAAATTGAGATTTCATCTCTTTAGATAACTTCGCATGTTAAACTTGACTAGTAGAGCCATATGAGAAATGAATCGTCTACTATTGTTATTGTGAGGTTCCAAATGATTTTCCCTCTTTTAGATTGTGACTGTTAATATCTATGGTAATTGTTTACTATAAAATGCCCTTGGATATCTAAGTGTGTAGTATTGGACTAGTAATCTCTAGAGTGTTTGTTTTCATGTAAGGTTCACATTTGTTTCAAAATGTCCCATAAATAAACTACATATTTCTCATCCATAATGAACATTTTGTTTAATACTAACTTATCCTTAAGACATATGATAAGATGCTGAATAATTCATATCAATAATTCACATAATTCATATGTAGGACATATTGGTACTGATAATCAATTATGAATTCAACAAAAGTACAATTTCAATTTTATAAAGATAAAATTTATGATCAAGATACATATAAAATATGCTATGATATTAAGATAAAAAATATTATTTAACATTTAGATAAACGTAGTACCTTTTAAAAATATAAGTATTATTAATTAAATTACTAATTAGGTTTTTAAAATAAATACTATCTTATATTTACAGTTAACGAAACAGGTGTGTTTATTTAGTTAGTTTATGTCCTACAGCTAATCAATTTGGTTGTAGTTTAGTGACTTATTTAAAGGCATTATTTATCTTGTAAATGTTTAAATGTATACGATAAAGTCTATAGGATAATTATATATTGCAAATGAAGTTATAATGAGATTGTAAATATGAGATTCATATTGTATTTATGTATTATCCTTAAATTGTTCCTAGTCATTATTCTATTAAGAATGGATATTAATATAATGTAAAAAGTCTAGCACACGTTATGTTTTTCCTTATAAAGGAAGTAGTCGATCTTATAGACTAAAGTATGGAGATATTTAAACAAACGTATGGGTGCTTGTCAGAGAAAAAGTTTACTAAACTAACCCAATATGAAAAATACATTTGAAACATTACTTGTGTTTCTATAAAAATTCTCATTATGATGATTATAAAAGTGATCCTTTTATTTGAGTTATCCAAAGTTATCTTGTATAGGAATTGCTATGTTTTGATACTACTTATGACAAATTCTAATTATGGGTTATTTAGTAGGTAGTTATTGGATGTAGCATGAACTATATAGAGATAGTTGGGTGATCAAGATAGGATTCATCACCCTAAAGTAAATAGAGATAATGTTCTATTGTTCTCAATTAGTATTGATTTGGGAAATCCTTGATCAAGGTAAAATGACACTTTATCAATTCTCCGCAATTACTTATTAATTCAATTAATAACATTAGAGAACTAATATTATTGGACTCAAAATAGAGTAGACATTAATTTCATGCTTTATGTCTAATCAGAACATTGTATGATAAAAGGATTGAATTATACTGAAAAATCATGCATGGAAAGGTTAGTCAATTTGATTATTTCAATGATTACAAATGGAATGTTGGTTTTGTAGAATGTCACTTCATATACAATTAAAGGAGCTCTTATTGTAATGTCACCTCAAATCCATTAATAACATCTATAGTAATATGTAATTTTCAAAGAGGGACGCTTTAGCTAAATTAAATATGATATAAGAACAAATGAAGTTAAATCCTACAAATGAAATTCTTGTGCAAGCAGAAAAGGATGCTTTATTAGTTCTGCAAAAGGATTGGAGGCTTACAATTTCCTAAAAATGTAGAAGTTTAGGATTCAATAGTTTAAAGTGGGAGATAAGAGTACAAAATATGTATATAATTCCAATACAACTAAAAGGCATGAAAACACAATCTTTTCACTAATGGATACTAAATGAAATATAAAAGAGGGAGACAAGATTCAAAATACTTAATATAAAATGCACAAAAAAATCTTTGCACTAACAAATTATAAAGGAAACATAAGAATAAACCTCCAAGAGTTTAAGGATCTTAGCTATTGTTTTTCAAGGAAACTATAGGCACTGTTAATGAACTTTCTTTCTCTATAGAGGATATTAAACATTTATTTTGTATCCCCTTCTAGAAAAGTATGCAACCACACTAACTAGCCTTATTATATGTTCAAAAATAAGGACATGTAATTTTATTTGTAATTTTACCAATTTTTTTTGTAGTATAATCCCTATAGTGTAACAATTAGATGACAATATAAAGGACCATCTCCATTTTGTAAATATATCTAAAGGTAGATAAAAGATTGATAGTAAATCTAGAGTTTAGTATTTTGGTGACGAAGTATAATTTGCAGGATGGGGCTTGAGATATAGATGCTTTGATTGTTTGATGCATAGTCGAAGAGGAGAAGTTAAAGAATACTACTCATAAGGTCCTCCTAGCAATCAAGGGAAAAGAAAAGGTCAAGCCTCAAAGGTTTAAAGATAAGAGATCCAAGTTCTCTATGCTTGTATATACTGGTCAGTCTAGTATTGCTAAAAGTCCATAAGATGTGAAGAATATGAGGTGCTTCTTCTATAAGAAGAAGGGACATACAAAGCCCGATTGCCAGAAATATAAAGCTTAGAATGAAAAATAAGAATTGTCATATAACTCCTTGGCTTATATGATTCATGAATTTAATCTTACTATAGCCACATGCAATGCTTAGTGGCTAGATAGTGGAGTATCTAATTGTATTACCTCCATAATGCAGGGTGTTCTATCTAAGAGAAAGCCACATAAAGGGAAGGAGAAACTGATGATTGGCAACAATGAAGAAGTTAGTGTAATATATATAAAGGACGTATATTTAAACCTCTATATGGGGTTTGTGCTTATATTACATGATATATTGGAATATGATCTTTGTATCAGTGTTAAACAAAGAAGGTTATCATTTTTTCATTGATACTTTTATTGCACAGTTATATTTTAATGCAAAACATATCAGTACTGCCTTTTTGTTCATATGGATTATATAGAATGTGTCTTATCCCTCATGAAATGTGTGCTTCTTCATATATTGCTGAATAGGTTACTCAAGAGAGACCTCTGATTAAGGAAAAATCTTACATGTTGTGGAATAAAAGATTAGGTCACATTTTCACACAGAGAGAGAGAGAGTTGAGAGATTGATAGAGGAGAACATTCTACCAACTTCAGATTTTAAGGGTCTAGAAACATGTATTGACTGTTGCAAAGGTAAGTTGATCAAAATAAAGAAAAAGGGTCAACTTGAGCATCTGGCTTATTAAATCTCATACACATAGATATTAGTGGACCTTATATAGTTACCTTGTTTCATTCTACATATTTTCTAAGATTTATTGATGATTATTCCCGTTATGGTTATGTGTTCTTACCTAAGGAAATGTCTAAAGTTCTTGAAAAATTCAAGATCTTTAAGAACTGAAGTGGAAAACCAATTGGGAAAATCTATCAAGATTGTTAGATATGACTGTAGAGGAGAGTATTATGGAAAACTTGGAATTTTAGGATAAGAAAAATATTTGTTTTCCAGATATATGAAATTATATGGAATAGTGACTCAGTTTACTATACAAAGTAATCCTGAGCAAAGCAGTATGGCCGAGAGGTGTAATCGTACCCTAAAGGACATGATGAGGTCAATATAAAGACTAACCTACCTGATTTTCTTTGGGGTGAAGCCATCAACACAAGATTATATATACTTAACAGAGTCTGAGCAAGTCAGTGTCAAAGACACCTTTTAAGATTTGGAAAGGGTGGAAGCCTAGCCTTACACACATTCATGTATAGGGCTGCCCTGCTGAGATACATTTATGAAAGTAAATTACATGCTCGTTCTACTCATTGCTATTCAGTTAGATATCCTGACCACTCTAAAGGCTACAAATTTTACTATAAAGAAGGAGAGTTTAGAATTATGAACTGACAAATAACTAAGTTTCTGGATTATGATGTCATTGATGAGGGTGGTTAAGTCTAGATACTACAGTTATTTCATATCTACCACTCATAGAGTTAAGTCCAGTGGATCAAAGTCTTAGTATCGTGCTAGTATAGGTACAGGTATAGGAATTCATACCTGTACAAACAAAGGTTCCTTAGGTATAAGAACCAACGCAATTGCGAAGATCCATTAGAGTGAGACCACCTACTATTGCATTTTAGTACATAGTCTAATTGGGTAAACAAGACTATGATATTAGACATGTTGAAGATCCAATTACCTTTTCAGAAGCCATTTCTGGACCCCATGCATATTTGTGATATGATATAATGAATGACAAGACGCAATCCATGAAGCATAACAAGGTTTGAGAGTTAGTTGATTTGTCTCAACATTGCAAACTATCAGCTGTAAATGGTTGTTCAAGACCAAGAAGGACACTCAGGGTAAAGTTGAGTAGTTTAAGGCTCGGTTGGTTGCCAGAGGGTCCACTCAGAGAGAAGGGGTTGACTTTAATATTACCTTTAATTTAAATTCTCTACAGCAGGATCTAGTTTAACAATATGTGACCTCCTAATAGCCTCACAGTGCTGGTGCAAACTAAAGTAGTAAGTGGACTGAATGGAAAGACAAACATAATGACTTAAAGCATGCATAAGACATAAATGGGATCCTCAAACAACTAGTTGTCAACATAACATGAAAGCAAATTTACAACCAAAGAAAATTTTAAGAAACCATGATAGAAAAAAGAGGAGCTGCTTTAGTGTAAACAAGAAATTGTAGAAACCCATAAAAAAAACACCTTTCCACTGCTTGCAGGACTAATAACAAGTTGTGCATAGCCAATGATCAACCTTTTGATTGAATTTCAAAGAAAAAAGAAACAGCAGCTTTAGTATCCACCAAGAGAAATGAAGACACTGATGGAAGAGAGAATAGCCACAACAATATAAACAGTACACCAAACATCGATGGCGAATAAGTAGTTCAGGACATTAGAGGAAGTCATAAAACACCCAGGTAAAACAATGGAAAAAATAAAGGTCTGAATTAGGAAAAAAGAAATAAAAAATAAAGGTCTAAATTAGGAAAAAAGAAATAGCAAAGGAATAGCTTCAAAACTTAATGAATTTGGACTAAATAATGAAGAAAGAGTTGAAGTTGGACTTGCAGTCTTAGGGAAGAGGGTTACCAGCTAACAAGACAGAAGATGAGAGGGTGTTGAGAGAAGGCAGTGGGTCAAAGTTGAGAAACTTGGAAACCAAAGACCCTGCCAGGGTTTTCTTTTTAATTCTTAGGATTACAACAACTACTACTTTAGATGAATCAAATTATTTTTAGAATTTTCAAATCAATATAATTTGTTTTAAAAATTAAAATTAGGTAGG
Organism: Erythroxylum urbanii; assembly: GCA_027568935.1. Taxonomy (NCBI): domain Eukaryota; kingdom Viridiplantae; phylum Streptophyta; class Magnoliopsida; order Malpighiales; family Erythroxylaceae; genus Erythroxylum; species Erythroxylum urbanii. The sequence continues at coordinate 7,228,777 of JAOQML010000004.1, forward strand.
GGTTAGGGTTACTGACTTTTTGTAAGAAAATAAAAAGGAATAACTAGCGCAGGAAAAAGATAGTGGAAGAATAAACCGGTGAAATAATAATAATAATAGAGCAAACTCAAAGTTAGGTTTTTTATTTTATTTTCATGGATTCATAGTAGAAGTATCCTATTTCAATTCTCCAGCTAGCCATACTTTGTTGCTTCACCAGAACTCTTTTTATTTGCATTTCTACCCATTTCCACTTATTGGGCTTTTTATGTGAATCCCTTTATTTTTCCACTTAATTGAACGACCTAATTATAGGGTTCTGGCATTGCAATTGTTAACTCAATGTTCATATTTAATAATTATGATCATAACGTTGTAATATTTCAAAATTTAAATTGGATTTATTTCCTTATATATAAACAATGATATGATTCTTAAAAGGAAATAAAATCATGGAATAATTGCTTTTCTTCTTGCAGGAATCTTCTTTATAAACTTACCTTATTATAAAATGATTTATCCAAAAGGATCCTATTTATTATGAAGTCCTATATTAGTCACGTGATTATTGGAGGATTTTTAGCAAAGATGATATTGAAGTTATTCATAATTAAATCCATTCAGTTGACTAAGGATGTAAATGAAGTAATGACTAGTTGAAAGAAAAGCCTATTTAAGGAAGAGCAATTATTTTTGTGAACACAGATCAGAGTTTCGAACATAGATCATACTTTCAAAATACAACTATAGCATAAATTCTTTTAAAAGTGATATCATTGAAAAATCTCTTGTTGTTTAGAAAGTGAAAATATTTTTGAGAGAGATCAGTGTAGCTCATATTGAGCGAACTTCATTTTCAGTTAAAGAGCTTGTAAAGGCTAACTAAATTCTAGTTTGGAAGGTTGGAGAACTTTGAAAAATATTAACTGGTGAGCTTGGAGAGGCTCATCAAATTATTATCTGGATTTTCATAGTGAAACACCCAAGTTGGATACTTGAGGACTGGACATAGGATTAGGTTGTAGGCCAAACTAGTATAAATCGACTGCGTCCTTCTCTCTCTTCTCTTAAATTTTATATTTTCGTATTATATTGTGTGTGTGTTAATTTCAAAAAGAGGCTCCTTGAATTCTAAAATAGGTTCCTTCTGTTTATAACTTGCTGAAGGTTCCTTTTATTTCAACAGGCACCTTCTATTTTAAAATTGTTTTAAACTAGTCTTATTCTTTAGCAGACTCTATCATTTTACAGGCCACTATTGTTTGACAGGCTCCTATTGTTTTCAATTTTTAACAGGCACCTATCTTTATCCGAATTGAGAGCAGTTTGTGAAAATTTTTAAGTCACACATAATTCACCCCCTTTTGCGTGTGTTTGCTTTTATCATTTGGTATCAGAGCAAGGTTTCACATTTTTGTGTTTAATAGAATGTGATAGAACATGGAAAACAATTTCAAAAGTCTTGAAAGACAATATGTCTCAAAGCCTCCTTACTTCAATGGAAACAACGACTCTTACTGGGAAGAGAAAATGATAATATATCTACAGTCTGTAGATATCGAAGTATGGCAAGTGATTAAAGAAGGAGCTAAAATTGCCACTTTTGATAACATAAAAGTATGGACTGATATTGACAGGTGAAAATGCATATCTAAACGCTGGCGCAAAACATCATCTAATATGTGCATTGTCTCCAAAATAATTCAAAAAGATATCATACTGTTTTATAATAAAAGAAATGTCGGACAAACTTCAAGTCACCTTTGAAGGGATGAATGAGGTAACGAAACATAGAATAAGTTTTTTGGTACATCAATACGAAACTATTGGCATAAAACAGGGAGAGACCATAGACAAATTCTTTAGACGCTTCAACAACATCATCACCACCTTGAAGAATATAGGAAAAATATATCCTAATGAAGAGCTCATAAAAATGATTATAAGGTCACTACCAAAGGAATGGAGACCTAAGGTGACAACTCTAGAAACGACAAAGGATCTAGACATTATCTCACTCGACTGGCTATGAGGAAATCTAATGATCCATGAAGCTGAGCTTAGGTGAGATAAAGGATCCTACTATAAAAAATGAATGGTAATAAAAGCAACTGACGAATCAAACGGTGATACGCACGCTTTTACAAAAAGAAGTTAATAAAGAAAATAGAAGGAAACAGGAAGGCTGTAAATAACAGGTCTTTATTAAAAAGTAGCAACAGCAGTAGCCATACACAAATCATATGTTATCACTGCAAGAAGCTTGGGCACACTAGACCTGAATGTACTCTCCTTCAAAAGGATAAAATAGAGAATAGAAAACCTAGAAAGTAAGCTATAACTATAGTTTAATCTGACGAGGATTTTGAAAGCTTTGAAGAAGATGAACCCGAGGAAGTTAGCAATGTCTGCTTTATGGCTGAATCAGGAGATGGTGAGGTATACTACTCTGACTCTAATATTGAAGTTGATGAATTGAAAAATACATATTATGAATTGTATTATTAGTATAAAAGGTTGATAGTGAAATATTTCAAAGAAGTTGAGAAGTCCAAGGCAATGATGCATCTCTGAAAAGTAAGATTAAATCATTGGAATCAATGAATGAGAATCTAACAACCAAGAATATGTCGCTCAAAGTTGAGTATAAGAAAAAGGTATCTAAAAAGGAAATATTGGAAGAAAGAATAGCCAAGTTGGAGAATACATTACTCAAAAATGATTTTGAAAAGGTGAGACAGTTGGAAGAAAAAGTCACCACTTTAAAACTTGAAAAAGAGAAAAGTGCTGAAAAGATCTTATCTCTAGAAAAAGATCTAGCAAATTTTGCTAATGGAAGGAACAACCTCGATGAATTGCTTGGTAGTGGTAAATGCGTGTTTAATGAGGCCAAAATAGGATACAATGAAAACAATAATATCATGCCTTACAAGAATTTCTTTATCAAATCAAGTAGTAGCTATAATCAAAGTAGCAGGAACTTGATATATGGTAGAAATTATATCAATTCTCATTCATTTGATTTATGTTTCTACTGTGGTAGACATGGTCACATTATTCATTCTTGCAACTTTCATAAAATGAAGAAATTATCTCAAACATATATTTGGAAACCAACAGGTTAAGCTACTAACTTGAAAGGACCTAAAAAATTTTGGGTACCTAAAATGAGATAATATTTTTAGCAGATATGTTTTAAAACAGAGACAAGAGAAAATGAGTGGATAGTTGATAGCGGCTATTCAAGACACATGAGAAGTGAAATATCTCACTTCAACTACATGGTAAGAAAAGACGGAGGTAATGTTGTCTTTGCAGATAAAAATAAAGCAAAAGTCACCGTACTTAGTAAAATTGGTAATTCTTACTCTAGCTCTATTGATAATGTTCTCTTTGTTGATAGTTTGAACATAACCTGTTAAGTGTGAGTCAGCTATGTGATAAGGGTTACAAAGTCATTTTCCATACATCTCATTATGAAATTGTTGATATTCATAATGATAATATTGTGTTTATTGGTCCCATAAATCATAATATATATTGTGCTCAACTGGAAGATATGTCCTCACAAAATGTTAAGTGTTTTGTCTCTCTAGAAAAGGATTCATGTATTTGGCATAAGAGATTTGGACATGCCAATATGAGCATTCTATCAAAATTGTAGAAAAATGAGTTAGTTAGAGGACTACCTACTTTAAAGTTCGAAAGCAATCAGGTTTGTGAGGCCTGTTTAAAAGGTGAACAAGTCAGAAGTAGCTTTCCTCCTAAACATATTGTGTCTACTAGCTAACTAGTTGAACTTATGCACATGGATTTATTTGTTCCTACTAGAACTCAAAGTTTTAGTGGTAAACATTACAATTTTGATTTAGTAGATGATTATTCCAGATTTACATGGGTTTACTTTCTATCAAATAAGGATGATGCTTTTGAAGTTTTTGAGAAGTTTTGTAAAAGAATTTAGATCGAAAAAGGATATTGCATTACTTTAATTCAAAGCCATCATGGACAACAATGGTATAACTCACAACTTCTCTTATCCAAGGAAACCTCAGAAAAATGAAGTTGTACAGAGAAATAATAGAACTTTGGTTGATATGGCTAGGACCATGCTACGTGAAAGTGGACTATCTCACGGATATTGGGTAGAAACTGTATCCACGACATGTTATATACTCAACAGATGTCTCATAAGACCTATTATAAAGAAGACCCCTTAAGAGCTGTGGAAAGGAGGAAAACTAAATGTTGCTTGCTTTCAAGCATTTGGCTGCAAGTGATTCATTCTAAACAATGGAAAAGACAACCTTGGAAAGTTTGATGTGAGGTTAGATGAAACTAATTTTCTAGGCTACAATAATATGGGTAAAGGATTCAGAGTCTATAATAAAAGAATAAGGAAATAGAAGAACCAATACATATGGTATTTGATCAAGCACTACCATCGACAATATCAGTTGATTCAAATGATGAAGAACTCCCCTGGTTCCTAAAAATACATCAGAGATTCTAACTACAGCACCTTTAGAATCACAAGATCAAGAAGGTCCCTCTAAAGCTAGAACAGAGTGGGCTTGTTCCTCTTAGCAGGAGCTTATGTAAAGGAAAAATACCTAGAGAATGAAGAGGTCTTGATACACACCAATACATTCTGGGAGATCCCTCTGAAAGTCTAAGAACAAGATTATCATTCAAGAATAACTTTGTGCTCTCATCTCACAAGTAGAACCAAAGACCGTTGACGAAAACTGGGTTTTAGTCATGAAAGATGAACTGAATCAATTTCACAAAAATGAAGTCTGGAATTTAGTACCTTATCCTCAAAACAAGTCAATCAGTGTGACTCAATGGGTTTTTCGAAATAAACTTGACAAAAATGGTAAGCTGGTAAGAAACAAAGCTAGACTTGTAGCTCAAGGTTACAATTAACAAGAAGGTATTGATTTTGATGAAACTTATGCACCTGTTGAGTGTAGTGTCCTTCCACTTCCGTTGTTCAAGAACTTGCCTTTGCATGCTATAAAAAATTCAAATTATTCCAAATGGATGTTAAAAGTGCATTCTTAAATAGTTACATTAACGAAGAAGTATTTGTTAAGCAACCTCCAAGTTTTGAAGATGAAAATCATTCGAATTATGTGATGAAGTTAATCAAAACTCTATATGTAACAGCCCAGACCACCCGCTTGCAGATATTGTCCGCTTTGAGCCTCGGCCTCTCGGGCCTCGCGCTCTCA
>JAOQML010000004.1:7248914-7264901 GCA_027568935.1 Erythroxylum urbanii
TAAATGAGTTTATTTGTTTTAAGTTTGACCTGGTGGGGAATTCCTCCCTCGTGGGAACGCGTCCAGATGTCACGTAGTTACGGCAACATCGCTTACCTATAACAACTTCACCTCTATATACTGGTAGTTACGGAGCTGGTTCTGCATTGCTTACCCGTAACAAATCACAGAGCTAGTTCTACATTGCTTACCCATGATTGGTTAACCACTATTTATAGAGCTAGTTCTACATCACTTACCTGTAATAGGTTAACTGTTATAAATTTACTAGTATAATAGCATGTATAAAGCCTACCGGTGTACCATAGGCAAAAACAACTCTTATATTTACAACTCATTTTATTTTCTAAATCAAGTATTGGAGGATTCATAAATGAATTATTTCAATGTCCCAATCATATAAAATTTAACTTTCAAATTACAACTCATATATTGCCAAAGCATACATTTATGCTAGCAATATTCACTTGTAAAATATCATTTGCATAAAACTCAGTATAAATATTCATTTCATGATCAAATGAAAACCATTTGCATAAACTCAATTTAAGGAACACTCACATGTCATCGATTCTTTTACAAAGAATTAAGTCATATAAAATAGTTAAAATACACTCACAGTTTTGCAAACATATCTCCAAGCACACTCATGTGTTCGGTGCCTCTCCATTACCCACATAAAATGCATTTCACTTGGGAATTTATTTCCAAATTATGAAATAAAACATTAAAATTATAAATTTGGTTTAACCGAATTCGTGTAACACGTACGCTAACCGTATTTTTTGCTTACTTCCGCAAGCTAACCTATTATTCTCTGTTTCCAAATCTAACTTTGAGAGTCACTTAAATACCATATTTTACCCATTTTAACTTACCAATTTCTTCAAAACACTACCTCGCCCAATTTAATTCACCATATAATGATCATGCATGATGAGTTATGGTTATGACCATATCCAAAATCTATACCTCTATTTGTTCCTTAATTTTCATATACCAAACGTTTAAATTATGTTTTGAGATCTGCTAGACATTTGTTTCCCTATGTCTCTAGTTTTCGTATCATAAAAATAATTCCATTTAAAATTATAAATCATGAAAATTTTACCAAATATCACAAGCTATTTGAATAGAGGGACAATATCAGGTTACCATTTTCAATCTCAAATTTCAATATCATTCATCCCGAATTAGGTCTAGGTTTATTCTAGAGATTTTTAGTACTATGTCGTAGATTTCAGGTCCAATTGAAAGCACTCAATTTGGAGGTCTGTAGGCTGATTTATTGTCAAAACAATGAGACTAGTTTAAATTGTCCTGACAGAATTCCACTACACATTCCTTTCTTGTCACATTCAACCAATTCTATGCAAAGAAACATCAAAGTAATACCAAGATACGATTGATCTTAAACACATCCATCTCACTCAAGAAAACCTATAAATTTAAGTTAGGAAACTTATCACTTTTTCCTCCAATCTTTTAGGTATTTGATGAATACTTAGTATTGATCAAACTCTCTTCAAATCATACTCCAAAACCCATCAAAAATCAATTGCACTCTCCTTCTTCCCTCTTTAGCGGAAACTTTACTCTTTCTTCTCTTCTTTTTCTTCTTTTTTTTTGGTCTCTCACGTTGCTCTCTCATCACTCTCACGTTTATGTTGAAAGAATGAAGCAAAATGTTTTAAGTTTTGCTTTTTATACTCATTTGATGTATTACACATGTTGCCTTCCTATTTGTCATCACTATTGACTCATCAAACACATGTCATCATCTCATTGGTCATCTCTCATGACTCATCAATCCACTAATACCATGTAAAAAGACCAAATTGCCCTTAATTAGTACAAAAAGACCAAATTGCCCATTAATGCATTTAATTAACCAACTAATCGAATTAAATCCTGAAAACTTTCCACAACTATCATATTTTCAAATTGACCATTAAATACTCTAACTATACTTATTGATTGGATGATTTTAAAAATTTTTAATGGGCTTAAAATATCAGTACCCATTATTAACAAAAAAGAGCATTTTAGTCCAATAATTTTGGATTACCTGAATTCTATTCAAATAACCTCTGTTTTGACCCATATCAGTTCTTGTGGACACCAATCCTAATTCTGGAGCTTTTCATTATATTTTAAAATTATTCGATAACTTTTCGGTTGCCCAGAAGAATTTTTAGATTAAATCCAAACATCACTAAATGTCACCAAAATCATCCAGATTTCATTTGAAAGTGTCACATAAATCTCTAAAGCACATTTTAGGCCTTTTAAAACTTGTTTAGACTCATTTAGTAGCTTTTTAGAGTTTTTATAAATTTTTTATAATTTTTAGTCAAGTCCAAAATCTTCTTTGGTATATTCGTGATCTCCGTGATAACTTTAATAATACATTTGAATGCTTATATTACTCTAGTATACCATAAATAGAGCATACTCCATAAATTGCATGTACCGCACATTACACAGTACAATAATCAAACTAGGATATTATAATAAGATGTTCTTATCCCTTTCAAAATTTTATTTTAGCGAACCTTCTTGTTAAATTTTCTTTGATCTCACTATATCCGTATTTCTTGACATTTCTCAAGATCTTCTAATAATTTTAGTAGTTCAACATAACTTACAAATGATCTTGTTGTATTTCCACCAATTTTTATCTACTAATTAAATCTTCTTCATATATTCAATCATCAGAACCTCCTATACCTCAACTTACTATTCATTATAATGAGGAAGGTGTTAGTGCTTTTTCATTGGTTCAATAATGCTAATCCCTCTTTTTGTTTTGTGCTACTCTTAGGGGGGTAAAAGATAAGAAAATGTGAAGCATTCTTTTGGTTTCCCAATCTGTGGCTTCTAAAGGTTTCCCTTAAGGCATAAAGAAGCAATGTATTGCAACTTCGGTTAGCATTCCTCTACAAAGAATGGAAGTATAGACGAATTGACATCCAATATCAGAATTTGGTTTTTCTTTTCAACAATAACATGATAAGAGCATCCCTTTCAGAAAAGCCTATAAAACCCTATCTCTGCATCCCAAATCATGCTACCCTCCGAGGCCTGCAACACTAAATAATCCAAGCTAACCTATATTTTTGACAAACAACAGAAAATCATATTTCTTTGAAAGATCATCCTGGGCGAATAGTAAAATCCAAATTCGATAAGTCAGGTAGACAAAATTTGTGTTGGACGATTAAAAAAAATGCTTTTTCTTCCAAACCTTCCCTAAATCTCGATCTTTCAATGCCTTCCTCTAATGGATAACCCCTTTCCTTTCCCATCTATCAGAGTATTGAATTCTTTTAATAGTCTAAATATTTACTAACTATAGAATTGCTCCACTAGAGAGGTCAGGCATTCATTACTACGTGTAGATAATTACCAACATCTTTTCTTTCTCTGCTCAGATATGAGTTGAGAGTCAAGTATGAGTAGAATGTCAGAGGAAGCCTACCAATCAATTAAGTCAACCTTTTGTTCATCATTAAGATTTTAATGTTTATTCTACTGTTATCTCCATATATGAACCAAACATATATCATGAGGCAAGTCTATTATTGGTTGTAAATGGTAGAAAATAATGGAAGAAGACTTATAGACATTTACTAGTACCAATACTTAGGATATAGTCAATTTACTTCTAGGAAAGTCTATTGTTGGCTGCAAATAAGTTGATAAAATTAAGATTCAAGTTAACAAATTAGTTAAAAGATATAAAGCTAGCTAGTTACTAGGGGATTCACCTAAGAGTATGGTATTAACTATGTGGAAACATTTGCTCATGTAGCTTGTTTAACCTCAATCCACAGTCTTATAGCAATCACTACTAGTAAGCATTAGCCATTACTTTATATAGATGTCAAGAATGTCTTATTTAACAATGATCTCATAGAAAAAATGTATATGAACTTACCATTTGGCTATGATCATCCACCAAATAAGGTTTTTTAACTTTGCAAAGCCTTGTATAAATTGAAATGAGTTACTCAAGCCTAGTTTGTCAAATTTAACTTCACTATTGGTCTATTTGGTTTCTAGTTTAACTTTTATAATCGTGCCTTATTCATTCACAAAACGACCCAAAGGTATACTATTTTTCTTCTTTATGTTAACAATATGATAATTACATGTGATGATAGTTATTTCAACTCTCAAATAATTTTTACATTAATAGTTTGAGACGGAAGATATATGTAATTTGAGTTATTGTTTAAGGTCTTAAAGTCTTATTTGATGAATCTAGCTATTATCTATCATAAACAAAATATTTCATAGATCTTATCTCTCGATCAGGTATCAGCGAAACCAATATTACTAGTATTCCCTTTAAACACAATGTTCATCTCTTTGCGATAGGAATCTCCTCTATAATGGTAATCTTTATCTCTAATTAGTTGGAAATATTTTATATCTTTCTATCTCCCACCTAATATTTTATATGTTATCGACATCATTAATTAATTCATATTAGAACCTTATACCACTCACTTCTCTGTTGTTCTTTATGTCCTTTGGTATAATATAGGTACTCTCTTTTATGGTCTTCACTTTTTTCATTCATCTCCACTGGAGTTATGAGCACACTTTAATGCTAACTAGGTTGGAGATCCAATTCGTCAACACTATACTTATAGCTAATATTTATTTCTTTATGCATCCCTTATGACATGTCAAAGTAAGAAATAAACATTTATCTCTCGTTCTAACATAGAAACAAAGTACTAAACTAGCATAAATATAACCTCTAAACTCTATTGGTGTTTCCTCTTCTTCTACAAATCCTATCTTTTATGATAATCCCAATGCTATACAAATTGCTCATAATGACATATCCATAAGCATACCAAACATATTAGGATCGATTTTCATATTATGCAACATGTTGTTATCCAGTGTACTTTTCAACTTATCCTTACTTCATCATAGTCTCAAATTGCAGAAATTTCTACTAAATCCTATCCATCTTTGTGATTTCGACAACTTTTTTTCAAACTTAAGATTTCTAACTCCTTACCACCTTAAGCTTGAGGGGAGATGCTAACTTTAAAATAACATAAATAAGAAACTAAAATAATTCCCCAACAATGACAACAAAAATTTTAGACGAGTTATCAAAGCCCCCAAAATTAATCTTTAAATCACTAAGCTTTTGTAGTAATTATGGAACCTAGTCAAAGCTTAAGAGAAATAATGAGTAGCTTTTTTATTTCAATTGATAAAATAGAATAGATGTTACGATTAATTAACTGATTATCTAAAATAAACAAAGAATCAATAAATCAATTCAATATAAAAGAGAGAAATAATTTTACTTAACTTTGATTCAAGAAAAGGATCTCATTAAATTGTAACTTTAATCGTTGGTCTAAAAAGAATAAAATTTCACAACTCAAGTAGTTAGTCTAAAACCTATTACAATAAGCCATAATAATTCTTAATTTTCCTAAATTAATTGATTCACACATAGCATTTAAACCAAAACTTACCATTGATTGATTAGGTATGATCGTATTCTATATCAATTAAATGACAGCAATAAGCTTAATGAAAGAGATTAAACATTATAGTAAATAATTGAGATAACTATAACTATTCAATTTAGTTTTTTCTCATAAGTTAAATAAGTAAGTACATAAATAACCTATTTGCCACTTGTACTAATTATTCATGACAATTATAGGTCAATAAAATAATGGATAGTTATAGAATAATTAATATTGAATTAATTTATCATATTAATCTAAATTAATTACTTATGAAATAAAAGAACATGAAATGAGAAATACTTTAATTGAAACAAAAATCTAGGTTTAGAATAAAACCTCCTAAGGTTACAACTAGAGTTTTGATTTCCCTTGAATAATAAAATTCAAATTTAGCCATATATGGCTATAATTCCATACCAAAGATATATGAAAGAAGAGAATGAAAAAAAGGGAATAATGAGAATGTGTTACATTTTCCTCTTCCATTCCTACCTTAAAACTATTCTTTCAATATTCTAGAGATAATCTTTTAAACAAATCAAAATTCCTACATAATAAGGCAAGGAATAAGTCTCCTAGTTGAACTGAAATTCTCAAAGTTAATCTGGCTCTAGGCATAATTTTCCCTTATCTGCTTTAGTAATTTTTCATCTTCGACTTTATCTTTCTAAAATTCATGGCTTTAACAAATGATGCTATGATGAGATGTTTCAGTCCAAATTAAGTCCAATCTCTACTTGCCACCTCCTAAAACGAAATAAATAATAATTTTACCAATTAAGCACTAAAAGTAAACCCAAAATTAAATAGATGAATCTAAATAATATAACCAAATCATGTCTTATTAGGATTTTGCCAAACTCTTCCTTTAACTAGGTAAAGAGAAACCTTCTTACAACAATCTTTGTCTATATTAGGTAAAGAGTAATGTTGTTATAATCAATCAAAGACAAGAAACAACCCAAAATGGACTTTGCAATTTCAATAATCCTGGCATACTCACTTATTGCTCTAAAGCTTACAAACACTTAATAATAAATGTATGAATGCTTCAAAATCGTTTTAAAATGTTTTTATAATGACAAGATGTCATTAAGTTCTTTAAAAACCAAAAATCCCAATACTTATATCCTATAAGGTTTCAAATAATTGTTAGATATACAAATCAGTCATTGTAACTATTAATTTTTTAATATGTTTGGCTAACATTTTACATACATTTAATTAGATGGATAAACACCTCCAAAATGTATGTCTCTTTTGAAAATTCCAATTAGCTAACCAATTGAAACCCTTCATTTGGCCAAACCGACTAATTGAGCATTCTTTATATTGTGAAATAACTTCTCCAACTAGTCTATCAAAACCCTTAGACTTATTAAACCCTATTATAAATAAACATTCAAAAATATTTTGAGACATCAATTTTCAACACTTTAAGTTTTTCAAAACACTAAGTATTGTATTTTGATAAAAACTTGACTTTACTTAATTTCAAAAGTCCATAAAATTTTTTAAAATGATCAACATATTTTTCTTTGAAAATCAAAACTATAATTCTTCTTGAAAAATAAAATGATCATGTGTTGAAATTAAATATAATATTTTTATGCATAAAGAGTTTCTAAAGCATTAAAATGACCAAGTTAAAGGTAAAAAACATTACATTGATTTTATAAAGTGAAAGCTCTTCAATCTTCCTTTTTAGCTTTATAGGTCACTTGATACTTAACTTTGATATACGTTATAAATAATAGATCAATTGGTTTATATGATAGAATAATTTGTTTTTCCTTCTTTAAAGAATAAAATAGTAAAAGAGAAAATATGTTTTCTTATTATCAAAACATAAAATGTAACCTCCCTTGGTTCAAAAATCTCCTCTTGGATGATGATAAAACAAAATATGAAATTAAGAAATAAAATGAATAACATTAGTATTTAAGCTAAATTCCTGATATGTTAAAGTAACATAAATAATTCCCCCTTGATCCATGCATAACTGATTTTATCAATTTATCTCTTACAAATGTTAGGAATTACTGAAATTGTTATTCAAGCATTAAATTTAGCCAAGCTGTAGAAGAATGTGATCAAGTGAAAAATTAAGGCGTCCAAAAGGGAATTAAAAGCTTAAATTTGCTCATATATTAAAATAAGCAAGTACAATGTCATTAAATGAGCAGATACATCAATACATCTATAATATCCTAAATAGCAATATCTATCTAACTATTCCTAAATATGTTCATCCCTAGAAAATAAATAACAAAAATATATAACAATGTCACATGTCTTCCACTTTTTGATGATAAGAAAAAAGCCAAAAGGAGCTATATCTAATATAAACTACGAAGAAGAAGGAGGAGGAGGTTTTCTTTAGATATGCTTAAAAATCTTATCAAGGCACACTTTATAACAACAGCTCACCACAAATAAGTGTGAACTCACCTTACATAGCCTTGTGTGCTTTATTGAGCTATGTTAACTAAGAAGTGACTAAAACACATATAGGTTAGAGGGGGCTGCTTATGTAGGCATATATGCTACATCCTTTAGACTGGATGCCTTTACCTCACCAATATGCTCAGCTGTAAGCAATAGTCTCTATTTAAAAGATGACCATTAACCTCCCTGAACCCTATAAGCTTATAAGAAGAAATATGAAAGAAGAAATCAAAGTGAAACTCATCCCTAGGAGAAGGAATATGGAAATGCTTAAAAATAAGATCTAAAATAGTTGTATAAGCCATATTTTGATACTTTTTTTACCCTAAATATGTTCCATCCTCTAGGAAATGTTTATTTAGGAAATCATAATGAATGAACTACTCAGGAGTATGAATACTTAAAATATCATTAAGAATCCATAAAGTGAGCATAAGGATCATAGACACATGATAAAAATACTTTATAAGTGCCTCTTATCTCATCACTTATATTATAATAGAATAAATAGACATTGGTAAGGCTAACAATATATGTCCTATATAAAATAGGCTCTTATCCTTCATTGATGAAGAATTAGACTAAGTAAATATTGTCTAAAATAATCTAGAGAATATAAGTTAATAACCCTTTCTGTTAATATTTAGAACACTATTGGAATGAGCTTTGTCTAACAAAAAGAGGGTCTTAGAATACCATCCATTCAGGTAATGCAATATGTGCTATTGACTAAAAGGATATAGAGAATCTTCAATAATAAGGAGTGCCATCATTCATGAAGGGACTTGGATTTATATCTACAGGGGTTCAGATTGCACTACACAGAATCTTCCCACTTATAATACAAATACTCCAAATGAAGATAATCTTATGTAATGCTTCCCTTATGTTCACAAATGAATCTTATTTTCATATTTTTATAGTATAATCTTAAAAGGTTTTATGGTTTCACTAGATTTGGGCCAAGAATCTAATTCTAAAAAGCCTCCTTTGTCAGCTAGCTAGCTACCAGGTATACGTTGAAGACTAAAGATAGATGCTTTGGTAATTTGGACTCTTTATGCCTCCTCTGTAAGTCCTCTTTTGAAACTATGGCTCACTTATTCTTCCAATGCAATTACTCTCAAACAATATGGTCTAGAGTCTAGTAACCATTACATGAGTATTTTGAGGAAATTGAATAGATAAACATACTTAAGTGGGTAAGTGTTGTAGGTAAAAGATTGAAGTGGGATGGTTACATTTTTAAGATAGCCTTTAATTATTGTATTTATGCACTCTAGAAGGAAAGACATATTAGGTTTTATAGAGATATCTTTATTGAAAAATACGCTCTAGATAATAAAACTATATGTTGCAGAGATATCATAATGACAAATGAAGCATATGAACATGCAAGCATGCATATAATGATCAATTATAACCTATTTTGATTTGTACCTTTTGTATATAAAGTTTGCTAATGTCGAAATGTATTGTCACTAATTTTATTATTGTTCACTCCTTAAATTGTTGTAAGAGATTTTTCTTTTATTTATAATATTTTTTCTTTTTCTAAAAAGAAATATGAATAGATCTATACCTATAATCTCAAAACTTATATGGCTTAGTGCCAAAGTATAAGTGATATCTAATAGGAGGAGGAGGAGGAGCCCTTGTTCTATGAGCTTAAGTCTTAACTAACTATTTAGGACTAAGAATCTTAGGCCTAAGCCTCTCTAGAACTCTCAAATCAAACAATGTATCATTACCTTTGGTTCTCCTTATACTAAAAGAAATGAAATGATCCTAAGTGATACGAATTAAGTTACCTCTAATTTTTTAATCTTATAAAGTAGACTAATCATGCGAACAAGAAAGAAGAGGCTTTAAGGGATAGTGAGAGAAGTGGCTATACGTATAGAATTAAAACAACATGAAGGATAAGCATTGATAAGCATGGTTGAAGCAAAGGTTGGAAAAGACTTGGTTATGAACATAATCATATATCAATAATTTATTGAGAAACTCATAGATGAAACATAACCTCTAACATGGCATGCTTAGAATGTGTACTAATTTATAAAGTTATTATGAGATCCATGGTCTCTAGCCATAAGCATGGCTTATATCATGTTTTAATTCATAATTTCAAATAAGTATCTATGGTCTCCAACCATAGGCATGTCGTAGACTATGCTTGACGTTTTAGACATATAGAAGGATCGATGGTATCAAATATAAACATACATCAAATTGTGTCTAATAACTTTAAATATTTTTAATTAACACGACTTACTCTATGACCTTAGGCCGAACCATGCCCAGTCAAAATCCTAGTTTTTAATTATGTATTGAAACCCTAGTTTTTTTTAGTATTTAAGTGTTACTTCTTTTCATTAGGATACATCTTTAATCATTAAGAATATTAAGAGAGTTTTCTCTTTGATTCTTTAAAGAAATTTTAAACTTATTAAGTTATTTTCTTGTGGTGTTTAACTTATCTTATAATCAGAGCTCTAAATCTTCATAACAACAGGTTAGAAGTATTTTGCATCTTTGGTTCATGATTATATATAATCATTGGGTCAAGGTTCTATCCCTAAATCTAGTTTTAGCTTCTTTAGGCTTGATCATGAATTAAGTGTTCTAGATTTTAAAGCTTCATCCTTAAGGTCCACATCAATTTGGTATCAAAGCATTGGTCCAAAATCAGTTTATATCTATCTTTTATTTATTCTTATTTGTTATTCTTGTTTCTTATTTCTTATTTCTTGTTTCTTTCTTTATATTCTCTTTTGTTCTTTATTGTTCTTGCATCCATTGACTCATCCTTTATTTCCTTCCTAAATTTTTCTTCTTGTATTCCTTTTCATTCAATATTTTTAGAGTAAATAAACAATATAACAAAGAATGTTTCTACAATAAAAGATAATCAATCAAAAATTATTATTAAAAGAATATTTATATTATTATACTTTCCTAACATGTTTTAAGGTTATAATTTAATTCTAGAAAAACTGTAAATCCTAATATTTCTAACATGTTAGAAATTTAAGATTATTGTCCAAGTATAATTTTGATAAGACTCTATATTTTATTACAATTTTTAGTAATCTTTTGAATTCTTTTGTTTATCAATATTAAAGATCGAATGGAGTTTTAAGATGCCATTTGTAAATTATAAAAGGTACAATCACCATAAATTTATAATATATATCAACAATAAATGAGAGAACCCTAATTAATTTGATGACGTTGAAAAAAGAGATGACTCACATAATAAATACTGACTACCAATAAATAATGTTGTTAAATTCACAGATTGAGGTGATTAGCAAGATAGAGGACTTAAAAGGAAGCCTAGGCAATATGGAAACCATAAAAACATTAAAATAAAGATTCATTCATTCCAAGGGAGAATTAAACTTAAGGCCTAATTATAGTAGGAAAAAATGGAGATAAATTTTATTAACACCCTTACACAAAAAAGAAGAAAGTAAAACTTATTATCGTTGAATTTATTGACTATGTTATTATTAGTAGGATCAACTTACTATAAATAGGTCAAGGAACCATAAGAGGCATATTAACAATTGGAACAATATAAAGGAGATCATAAGGATAAGTTTTATCTCTAACCACTACTATAAGGATATTTTCTAGAAGTTATAATATCTCATTATAAGGTCAAAGAGTGTTAAGGAGTACTATAAGGAGTGGAGATTTTCATAATTCGATCTAACATAAAGGAAGATTACGAAGCCACCATAATTATGTTTTTAAAAGGTTTAAATCATGAGATTACTAATGTGGTAGAATTGTAATACTATCTTAAGTTAAAAGATATGATTCATATAGCTGTAAAGTAAGAAAGACAACTAAAGAGGAAAAGTAACTACTCATAATAGATTTTTAGTTCATCCTTATGAAAATTGGGTTAGAAAAAGGAAAAAAATGTTATTCCTAAAGTTAAAATTGAGAACACCTAAAGAAGAGGGAAGTCGACTAGCAAAGTGGTAATTGGCACTCGTAATATTAAGTGCTTTCATTGTTTAAGAATATGGAAAATAGTTTTATAATGTCCTAAAAAAATAGAAACGATATGGGGAGATTGAGGTCAAATATGAGATATATGAGGTTTCCATACTACTATTAGAAAATTATGATGATGATGGTGTTGAGTATCTAGTGGACAAGGAAGCGCTTATTATTAGGCATATTCTAAATATATAAGTCAAAGAAAATAATGTTAGTGAACAACAAGAGAATACTTTTCATATAAGATATTACAATAATAATCAGGTATGTATCATGATCATTGATAGAGGTAATTGCACGAATATAGCTAGCACTACCTAGGTTAAAAAGTTTATCTTGCTTACCATAAAATATCTTTGGCCATATAAGCTTCAATAGATAAATGAATATGGTGAGATAAGGGTCGTTAAAAAAGTGTTGATCTTTTTCTCAACTGGAAGATATTGTGATAAGTTGTTTCATGGTGTGGTACTTATA
Source organism: Erythroxylum urbanii (assembly GCA_027568935.1). NCBI lineage: Eukaryota > Viridiplantae > Streptophyta > Magnoliopsida > Malpighiales > Erythroxylaceae > Erythroxylum > Erythroxylum urbanii. The sequence goes on from JAOQML010000004.1 coordinate 7,261,373, forward strand.
TATATGGTGTAAAACCCTGAACTTTTCCTTTATCGGTTTATAAATTTTATTATGGGTGAATAGTATTTACGTATGAATAGTGAACCTGGGTAAACAGTATTTTTACTTGAATAAGGATTTTGAGGACCTAAACTTGAAAAAAATAAAAAATACCTAAAATAGGTATCAGAGTCAAATGATATTGAACGGATCAAAAATAAGTCTAATTGGATGAATTTTGGGAATTTCATACGTTTAGGACAAAAAAAGCCCTTTTTGGATGATAATGGGTATTAATGATTTTAAACGCATCTAATTACTACGTATTGATCCTAATTAAATTATCCCATGGTCAATTTAATGGTGAGACGACTGTGGAATATTTTCGAGATTTGGTCCGGTTTATAGATGTAGTAATCCATGAAAGGGTGAATTGGTCTTCTTACATAAATGGAGTTAATTAATAAATTTTAAATGACTCGCATTTATTGCCAATTACAAGACTCTATATAGTTTAAGAAACATTAAATTAGATGATGATGAGTCATTTGAGATGTTTAATAAAAAAATGACATGTGTAAAGTATTAAAGTAGTATAAAAAGGGAAAAAGTACAAATTTTGGTTCATTTGAAAGGAGGATTCGTGAGAACCAAAATGAAAGGAAGAAAAGAAGAGAGAAATAGGGAGAATTTGGCCAAGGAGAAGTGGAAGACGAGAGGTGCCATTTTTTATGGATTTGGAGTAGAAATTGAAGAAATCTTGACCTACGATTGATGTTCACCAATTTCCTAAGAGATTGGGATAAAAAGTGATAAGTTTTTCATAGTTTAAGTTGTTTATTTTTTGGATTTAATATAGAATGGATTTATTTAAGATCAAAGGTTGTTTTTGACTTTTTATGGAGTAGATAATAAACTTGAAAGCATGTAAAGGTTGAAAACAAAAAAAGTCAATCACGAAACTAAGGTTAGGGTTATAATGTTCATGATATGAATTTGATGTCAATGAAGTAAAGAAATGAAAAAGGGATGAATTAGAATTGTTTTGAGTTCATTTATGTGTAATGAAGAGAAGATGTGTTAAGAAAAATAGAAGGATAGTGAAAGAGTGGTGTATTCAACCAAGCTAGGAAATATTAGAGAAAAATTGTAATTTTTGGTTTGATGAGTTTAAATGATGCTTAGTATAGACCTTAGATGAAATGTCTTGAAAATTTTAAAAGAAATTAGAATAATATGTGTATGTGTGTGTGAGAGAGAGAGAGAGTGTGTGAGTCTAATTAGGACTATTCGGCCCTAAAGAGGAAAGTAATTGACGGTGTGATACTCTTAAGGTTGTTTTCATGAAAAATCAAATGGAAAAAGTTAACATGACCTATTCGACCATATTATGATTTAAGCGAATGGGATGATGTTTAAAAGCACGTTTTAAACAAATTTTAGAGTTAGATTCTAAAATGAAAACCAATGGAATAGCTTATGGTAGCTAAAATCGAATTGATAGTTGTAATGCTTTATTTCCTATAGTGGAATAAATGATTAAATGACTTGTAAATTGTGTAGGTCAAAAAGAGACACTCAACACGTAAGTATACTTAGTGATAAACGACAAATCTGCAAGTGTATCTTTAAACTGATTTAATGAAAGAAAATTGGTTTCTATTTTATCATGAAAATTATGTTTACAAATAAGTTCATTGGTGTTGCTACTTGATTTTGAAAGCTAACTTTTATGAGATATATATATATGCTTTGAGATGACATCGAATTGAAATTACAAATGCATTGAATTGGCACAACAATGGAATTTGAACATGAACTGAATTGGTATAGAAATGTGGTGAACCTGTGTATTAATTGTTGTTTAGCCCGTGGTACGTTGTTAGATCTCCTTATACATATGATTATACTTATCAGAATACGTCCTAATGTTCATGGAAGAGGCTGGGGGCATCTGTCACTAACAGTGGGTGGTGTCGTGTCTACTAGTATGTCTTGTGAGTCACCCTCTACATATGGAGTATATATTATGCTAACACTGTTATGGGTAAACGATGCAGAACCAGCTCCATAACTACTGATTTATATATAGCATCAGCGCCGTTATGGTAAGCGATGCTAAACTAGCTCCATAATAATCAGTATATAGTGGTTAACATATTATGGGTAAATGATGCAAAATTAGTTCCATTTCTAGAGGTTAGCCAGGCACAGGTAAATGTTGCAGAACCAACCCCGTGGCCTTACACCTAATGCTATCAAATGGCTATGAAAATTTTAAAAGAGAATGTTCATGAAACTGTTGATTGCCCTCTTTGTTAACCTTACAATAAAAGAGGAACTTGATTGTGTTTTACATGTGCATTGTTTATATGAATTTGTTATATCAGAACATTAGTTATTGTTTGAAAAGAAAAGAAAATTATCTTTATTCTTTATGGCGGATTATGTTTGTATAAACATTTTAAATGGAAACCATAACACTCACTGAGCTCGTTTAGCTCACCCATTATTTTTTGTTCTTTTTTTATTTTAACCTCCCAGGTGCACGTTCAGGGATTTCAGTAGCCAGGACTCCACCATTTGAGTAGCTACCTTCATCACGTGCAGTTGTGTAGGCAGTTTTACTTATGCGTTTGTTTCATATGTATTGTATAATTATGAACATCTTTTGCGTAAAGACAGATTGTAAATGTTTTACTATATATAGTTCATCATCTTTATAAATATGTCTTGATCTTTGCTTATGTGAAAATATTGTTTTTTATAAATGTTCTTTTATTTAACTAAATGCATGAATGTGTTTGAAACTTTGAGATTGTTTCTGAATGGACTTGAAGTCTAAAAGTAGCAGTGGTGCTTTAGTTAAGTAGATAGAAGTGATTTGAATTGCTTTTCAGGAACCTTAAATTTTTGGTTTTATCAAATAACAGTTATTATATTGTCGAAATTTTTAACGAAGGTTACTTTTAAAAACTTTCATTGCTACCTCTTTTTTTCTTTATATTGAGATAAAATATTTTGAAGAAAAGGGAAAAGGCTTAGCTCCAGGGGAACTTTTTAGTTGGATTGGATCTCGAATGGAGGGTTTTCGTGGGGTGCCAAGCTGGTTGCTTAGTCATCAGGAAAGGGGCCTGTCATATGGAATTTTATAGAAGGGACATAAAAAATAGGTTTACAAAAAGGCGTTCTTTTAACGTAAACAATAAATTTGGTACTTTTGTACCATTGACACCAAAAAAAGTGTATGAGGATCAACTCAAATTAAGAGGAAAGAGTACAAAATAAGGATGAAAAGTCATAAAATATGCAGCATACATAAAAAAAATTGCCAACCTATGCATCATACATATAGGAACTGAAATCATGCATTAGAAACTAGCTCTGATACCAATTGTTGGATCGCAAAATAAAAGCATGCTATATTTGGAGAAATGGTAGAATTCAAAACTTTTAAGAAATCATTTTTCCAACAGAAGCAACAAATCCAAATCATCATGCCAATCCATACATGATATGGTATAAGGATAATAAAAAACATAAACAAGAT
>JAOQML010000004.1:7275425-7288548 GCA_027568935.1 Erythroxylum urbanii
GATATTTTCTCATATATTTTGTGCACACATATTTTGATTAGTTTTGAGAAATGTCATTTAATTTGGACCTAGAATAAGCATATGGTTTATTCATTAAGTTGAAGGGCGAGTAATAAGAAATTTTGTATATGTAATACATGGAAGATAATACTCACTATCAGAGGACCTATCGCCATGATTTATATATTTGATTTCTTATTATATGTGGTAGTTTTGGGTTGAATGGACCAAGTGGGAGAATGTAAGGTTTCGGTCAAACCTTACCTACTTGTATATGGTCCCTTCTCCCTGTACTTGATCCTTTTCATCATGTCCTATAACTACCGCATGTGTGTTTGTCGCCCACTTCCTCAACCTTCAGCCTCTGTGATGGATAGTAGGGTATGAAGTTTGTTTCAAAAACTAAACGTTGATTTTGGTTTTGGGGTCCTATCTTCGCCGAGCATATAGAGCACACCATCGAGCTAGCTTCAGGAAGAGGATAGAAACTCAAACCACTCAGAGATCACGAGGCTTATCATCGGCAATGGTTAGAGGTATTGTTTATCACGCTTCCGTTTATTATTTATACATGTGTTTTACGTGAATTTAATCATGTATTAATGCATGCTTGAGGTGCTGGTTTATTATGGCTTCGTTATCAAAAGTGATAAGCGCATTTTACAAAAAGAAAACCTCCAACAATTTGATTTCGAGTTCTTCACATCTTAAAATTAAGTATGAGTTTATCTTATATTATGATTTAGTATAATTAATTAAGTGATTTATTTAAAATAAAATTTTAAAAATATTATCTATTTTTAAAATTTTATCAATACATCGACGAAATAATTGCTGCATGTCCTCTTATATATGAAAAGCAACAACTAGATAATCTTTTATTTTATTATTATTCTTTTAAATAGCACAAGTGAGAATTTATCATAATTTTGAAATATTTATTGAGAGTAACTTAAATTACTTTTTAAGGATTTGTATTTTTTTTTTGCGTAAGTTGATGCCACCATGATTGGTATATTAAAATTTCACTTGAATTTCTGGTTCAATTCAAAAAAGAAAATGAAAGCATAACATAATTAGTATTGCTTGGTTTAATAGTTGGATTCAAGCTCCATTTGTCCAATTTAGGTTCTTGGCGGATGTTTAAAATCGATTCGTTTATTATTATCGATTTCAATAAAATTAAATTGTATAAAAATGAATGGAAATTGTATTGGTGGAAGCTAAAATTAGAATATTTTCGAACTTTTTACTTTATTTTTCTCTTTGGATTTGGTACAGTCCTCAAGTACATTGCACCCCATTCCCATGGCTTTTTTTTTTGAAAAAGCCATTCCCATGGCTTTTTATTTGGAGATTTTGTTCCCGTAGGATTAAACGGCGTTCTTATCCACGGTCCAAAACTTTTATACAACTCTACTGTATTGGGTGTGATGTAAACTTACGAAAGAGTGGTAAGGCAAAGGTTCGCAAGGATTACATCATCATCTATCTTCCATGCCTTACCAACTTTTTAACAAAATTGAGGGAAGCTATCAGAAGATCTCTGTATTCATGAGCTTCTGGACTTGATCGACTTTTAATTTCTTATAAAATATTTTTAAATAAACCCAGTTAGCATCATAGTTTTTTCCTTTTAAATTCGTAATATTGAACAACGAAATAAAAAGAAAATTTAGGAGTTTCAACCCAATGATAAAATATTCTCTTATCTTCCTTAAACAAATGGACGTACCCCAGTATATCGGGAAAAGTGAAAAGGACAATCCACAGGCTGGTTGGAGGTAGCTCTCTACATATAAGATAATTATACAATGATTATATAAACAAGTTTGTACTTATAGAAACTTCCTCTATATACTTCATTACTCCCCCCTCAAGCTAAGGAAGGAAAGGATTCTTCAATCACGGCTTGTCCAAGAGACTAAGTTGCTGCTCCTGTTAAGTGGTTTTGTAAGTCTGCTAGCTAAAGGTGGGAAGGCACATAGCAAGTTTGTACTTCATAATCTAGAATCTTGTCGCGAACGAGGTGACAATCTACCTCAATATGCTTCATGCACTCATGGAATACAAGATTTGATGCAATGTGCATAGTTGCTATGTTGTCACAATAAAAAGTGACAAGTGTAAGGTGATGAACATGTAAGTCTGCCAAGAGCTAAAGGTGCCAAGTGATTTCATAGCATGCAACAGCCATGGAACAATACTCAGCCTCTACTAATGAACATGTAACCACTGTCTATTTCTTGGCTTTCCGGGAGACAAGTGAATGGCCCAACATTGCACAATAACCAGAGATAGATTGACGAGTAGTTGGGCAATCTACCCAATTTGAACCACAATAAACTTTGAGCTAAAGAGAAAGGTACTACTAAGAAAAATGCAAGACCAGGAGCACCTTTTAAGTATTTGACTAAATGCATTGCAGCTTGAAAATGGACTATGGTTGGAATACTCATGAACTAGCTCAAAACATTAACACTATAGCTGATATTAGGTCGAGTAATAGTAAGATGACAACCAATCTTCTGTAAGAGTTAGGATTGTTAAAGGGTTGACCATCAGTAAGCTTGAGCTTCGTATGATGATCCATATGTAGCTTAAGTGGCTTACATCCCAGCATTTATGTTTCATAGAGTAAATCCAGGACATATTTTCTTTATATTAGACAAATATCAACTGAGTTTTGAATGATCTCAATATCTAAAAAATACTTGAGAAAACCCAAGTCCTTGATAGAGAACCTGGATTACAGAAAGGATTTTAGGACTTGAATCTTTTATGCACTTATCTATGTAATAATCATATAATTTACATAAACTAGCAGCACTGTCAATTCATCTCCTTATGATTTAGTGAATAAAGTGTAGTCAGCTCTAGATTAAGTAAATCCATCATCAATAAGAGTTGTTGAAGCTTTGTGAACCACTGTCTGGGTGCCTATTTCAGCCCATACAATGACTTCTTGAGCTTACATTCTATTTTAGCATTAGAACTAAGCCACTAGTGATGATGCTCCCTTTTACTGCAAAACTCCCAATAGACTTCAGTAATAGCCATATAAACATCCTCCACCAAGTCTCCATGCAAAAGGCATTTGAAACATCCATTTAACATGCTTGCCAGTGCTTGATAGTAGCAACTGCTAGTAAAGTCCTAACAGTAGGCATCTTTGCTACTAGTACAAAGGTATCTACATAGTTTGCTCCATACTTCTAAGAAAACCCTTTAGCAACCAGCCTAGCTTTAAACTTATCTAAGGTACCATCAGAGTTTTATTTAACTCTAAAGATCCATTTAGAGTTAATAGCATGCTTACCAATAGGTAAAGTAATAACTTCCTATGTTTGGTTCTTCTCTAAGGCTAGCAACTTATTATCAATAGCTTATTTTCATTCAGAACTTTGAACTATTTCTTTAAAAGTAGTTGGCTTAGTGAATTTGTTAAGGGATAAGGCAAACCTTGTATCAAAATATGACAAAGAGGTGTAGCTAATAAAATTGGTGATAGGATATAAAGAAGAAGAAGTGACATAGTCCAATAACCAAGTAGGTTATTTTTTAGTTTTTATAGATTTTTTAGGTTGTGGTGGGTTTGGTGAATGTGTTTCTTAAGGAATAGTGTCTTAAGAGGCAAGTAAGTTTTTTTCATCAAGATTATAATAGGATTCATAGTGAGAATGAAAGAGAGGTGTAGAAGGATTTGGAGTAGTAGAAGAAGAAAGATGGTGATATGGGAAGAAATGTTCATAGAATTTGACATGTCCACTAATAAGAAACTTCTTAATTGACAAATTTTATACTTTATAGCCGTTCTTCCTAATAGGATAACCGATAAAGATATAAGCTTCTACCCTAGCATCAAACATGGAAATGAATTGTGAAATAGTGCCCACATAACATAGACAACCAAATACTTTCAAATGATCATAACTAAGAGACTTATTATACAATACCTCATATGGAATTTTGAAAGTCAATGTAGATAATGGAGTCCTATTAATGAGATGTGTTGTTGTCAGTATGCGTTCTCCTCAGAAGTGAATCGGCAAATTTGTTTGAAACCTGAGAGCCCTTCAACCTCTAAAATATGCCTATGTTTCCTTTCTACAACCTTATTTCGCTGGGGTGAAAGGATAAGATGTTTGATGAGAAATCCCCTAGCTTCTGTAATAATCTGTAGCTTTAGTACTTATAAATTCACTACCATTGTCAGTTCTTAACACCTTTCCTGATGTTTGAAACTAATTCTGCACCATTTTAACAAACTCCTTGATAAGTTACAAACTTTGGGATTTATAATGCACAAGAAATATCCATGTAGCCTTACTATAATCATCAAAAAGTGTTAGAAAGTACCTATAGCCAGAGATTGTAATTGAACTATAAAGACCCTAAACATCAGAGTATAAAGGCTCAAATGCTTTGTCAGTTTTATTAATAAGTAAAGGAAAAGCTAACTTTTTTTGTTTAGCTACAAGATAAATGGTGCAAGAGCAAGAATCATAATTAGTCAAAATGGAGCTTAATTGTGGTACTTGCTTAAGTACATAATAAGGATAATGACCTAATCTTAAGTGCCATACCTTGAAACCATCGAAGGCAGGTGGCTTATTAGGTAAGAAAGCATGCAATAGTAGTACTGTTCGACTGATAGTTAGCTTATACAGTCCATTAGTTAGCTTACCAATCCCAATCGTCTTCCTAGTTAGTAAGTCTTGAATGCAGCAAAAACCATATTGAAACATCACAGAATAATTTAGATCTTCAATCAATTTACTAATAGACATCAGATTAATCTTGAAGGAAGGCACACATAACATATTCTTTAATTGAAGATCATCAACCAATACAACTTTACCAGTAGCTAAGATCTTAGCAACTTTCCTATTAGGTAAAGTAATAGATAACTTGCCATTAACAGGAATAGGATCACATAGTAGTGAATAATCATAAGTAACGTGGTGAGTAACATCACTGTCTAAAATCTAGGTTTTAGCATTAAGATTCACTGTAAAGGAGGATAGATTACTCATCAAGTTTACTTCTGGTGTGTCTGTGACTTGATGAGTAGGAGAGATATACTAGTTTAGTAATGTAAACAGTTGATCCTTAAACATTTGCAGATCATGTTTCTTAATTGAACCAGCTTATGTCATAAAAGCATTGGCTTTGAAATTAAACTTCATTAACTCCTTCTTTTCATTCTTTCTTGGCACATATTTCAATTGAACCTTTTAAGGCCTCTCTTTACTTTAAAATGCCAAGTTGGATAGTCATAAGTTTCCCAACATCTATCACTAGGATGTGGGCCTTCACAGTGTTCACATGGTGAGAAGTTCCTTTTAGAATTGTATTTACCTTGAGTAGTAAGAAGAGCAACAGAGTCTGGATTTATGCCTTCACTACTATAATCACCAAATTCTCTTTGAGAGTCTTCCTGCATTAACAGAGAATATGCCTTAGACAGACTAAGTAAAGGATTCATCATAAGAAAATTGCCTCTGATATTCTTATAAGAATCATTAACACCTATTAGGAACCTTATAAGTTTGTCCTGTTGATCTGATTCTTCAAGATTCTTGTTAATATCACAAGAGCATTAACCATATGTGCATTTAATATGAGCTTTTACACAACTCATCATTTCCCATAGAATTTTTAGCTTATTATAGTATTTAATGATAGAAGAATTTAATTATCTGAAATTAATGAACTCATAGGCAACATTGAAAAGCTTAAGACCATTGGTTTGTGTATATCTCTCCTTAAAATCTTACCACATGCTCCAGCCAGATCAAAATCAACAATAGTCTTGTGGATTTCCTTTAAAACTACTCCAAGAATCAATGTACAAACCATATCATTACATGTAGCACCCCTACTCCTATCCGAAACGTGTCCGTACACCCTTTGGACACACGTACACATACCCGACAGAAATGGTGTGCTAACTATTGCACTTTCACTATATAGCATGGCATCATAGCTACTTCATAATTAACACAAAGTTTAAAACCCAAAAATTTCTTCATATCATTTCATAAACCATATTTACAATGTAGCATTACAACCATCATCCATGTTTGTACAATATTAGCCTATCAGAGTCACAGCTATGTCTAGAAAGAATGCTACATGTACGAGAGGTAAACAAAAGTTAAATTAATCCTTCAGTACTAGCTGACCGACCTTTGACGCATGTCCTCTATCCAATAGCTGTGCATAATCTCTTCTGAGCAGTCTTAGAAGCTAAGTAGTCGCTCTCTCGAACCTAAAAATATCAATGTTGCAATTTGGTTAAGTTTTGCGAACTTAGTTGAGTAACCATCCTAGATGGTTCACTCTTGTCATGCAACACATAATTTATGTCATCACATAATTTACATCATCTCAATTTTTATCATGTAATATTAAGAAACTCTTTGGTCACATAGAACACATGTCGGAATCCATACAATTTATCATTCCATTGTAATTATGAAGATTACAATCATCAATAATCAGTCACACAAATCATACAATAAAGGTTCTCAAAATATTGCAATCATTCAATTAATTCATATCATATGTATATGCAATGCTTATGAGACTCAACTTCATTTAATTATGTTGTTATGGTCGAATGTCTTTTTCACTGTCCCGTATCCATTGTGGATACTGGGCTCTATCATACTGTCCCTTATCCCTTGAGAATACAGGGCTCTTCAATACAGGGCTCTTTATACATACTGAGCTATAGGCTCTTAACACAGATGTTTAAGCTTTAACCTCTTTTTCACTGATGACTCCAGTCACAACTGCCTTTATATTTCATGTATTCATGTCATGAAATGCATCATGCATATTCATTTTGTCACATTTGCATTCTTTCTCATTCACATTTGTCATCGAACTTTTAGTCCGGCATTTAACATAATAGTTGAGAATCATTTAGTCAATCACATTCACATTCAAGTAGCACTTCCAATGTTCTATTCATGCATCAAAACGCCTCGAACATTGAATGTTTGAAATTTAGTACATACGCAGCATATTAATTCAGTACACAATTTAACAAACAATCAAGGTGAGACCATCTTAGGTTACTCACAATTGCTACTTTCAGCTTATTATCTTGAAGTCTCGGCAATATATGGAAGCAATCACTCAATGTGTTCTTCTATAAAATGCAATCATATACAAAATTGACACATTCAGATAAATAGTCAATCATAAGCACATTCATGAATGTATCATGTATTATGCATGTTTAATGACAACTTTTCGGGTATGTTTCCTTAATAAACTTTATAAGTAATGACAACACCTTCAAAACATTCTTTCATCTCTAATACTCTTTACTCACTTTAATCCCTTCATTCAACATCAATTAAATTTATTTAAGAACTCATTTAAATCTACATGCCTTATATGGTAACATCTTACTTGAATTAGTTTGAAAAACATCAGAAAAAATCACCTTTTGTTAAAGTCTGTTAGGTCGGGATCGTGCTTATGCGAGATCATGACTTTTCTTCTTTTCTGTAGAGTCGTGATGGTGCAGATGCGCAATTGCGACTTCCATCATTCTTCAGTAGAGACTTCTGTGTTTTTCTTCCTTCTTTCTTGCCATTTGTGACCTAGAAACAGAAGTGTTTAGGCAACACTTTCTCTAATCAAATGTCCCTATATGTCTTAGGTTTGTAATGACATCAAATACAAACATTTTGGTTTAGTATCGTGCAAATTATAATCAAAATACTCTATACTATTTCTCATACCTCGATAGAACACAACTCTCAACTTCAAGCCAAATTTCAAGACTCTTAAGGATAGATTTCAAAGTCAATTCCTTCATGAAAAATATATCCATATGTCTCTAGTCTACTTTAGATTAAATTTCATCCAATTTGGATATTCACATATCAAGTTATAGCCAAAATACATATGTATGTTTAGTAAAACACTGCATATAACATACTCTAGCACAATTCATTGTCAATGTTCTATTACTTCTCTATCATTTCTCTATCCTTTCACGTTGATGATTTATTTATACCTCAATTTTCAGTTTAGTAACCTCTATACACAATTCACAAGTTCATGAATAATCACAACACAAAAACAGAACCTAATTCATACTTCTACATATCACATTTTCTGCACTTCATTAATCTACATTTAACTTCAATTATCACAATCCTTTATACATTTTCTGCACATTTTCTACTGATTTAACTCCTTCATCACTTTACTTATATCTCAGAATTTGCTTCTTCCTACATCACTCATGCATGCATCCATTCATCTTGCTACACCATTCACGCATGCATCCATTTTCAAACATGAAATCATCATAAAAAATCATTTACTCTACCATAAAACTCAAAGCATAACTTACTTGTCTTAAGCTTCACTCTCTTCAGTAAAATTCCAGAATGGAAGAGAGCAAGTGAGAGGCTTTAGTGGATGAAACAAAGATAAGAGTAGAGAAAAACATAACAAAATATGGGCTGAAGTCTTTGCAAGATGTAACGTGGATAAGCTAATAACACAAAAATAAGCAAAGCTAGTGTTTTAGTGATGGCAAAGCAAGAAGAAAGGTTTAGATGATTTCGGTGAAACCAAAGAAAGGAGCTACAGAAACCCTACTTGCCTAAAAAAAATGTGACTTAGGTGGCTAACTTAGCTTTGCGACATGTCCCTCGTCACTTAGGTGGCTAACTTAGCTTTGCCACGTGTCTCTCATGCATGTCTTTTATTGGTCATCATGTGAAGCTACCAAATGTCACTTAGCTATTAATCCACATGTCACACATTAATTTATCCATTTGTCACTCCATAATTGGTCCATTTGTTAATAATTCTATTTGTCTCTTATTTCTACATTTTTCCTAGTATAAAATACCCCAAAATTTTGATAAATTTCTAAAATATCCTAAATGTCTCAAAAAATGCAAAAATAATTCTAATACACATCAATTCAATTTTCAAGACAATTAATCCATAATTCACACTTTAATCATATTAAAATCACTTATACCTGAAAAATGTCAATGAATGCATGCACAATTATTTTCATGAGTGACAACATTATTCACGTGCATGTGTATGCCATATAATGCATGAAATGCACTTCTAAATTCTAAATAAACTCTCATTTATAGTGTCCTAGGGTTCTAACCTTAATCATAGGATAATGGGATGTTACAATTCTCCCCTCCTTAACAAATTTTGTCCTCGAAATTCTTACCTGATTCATAAAACAAGTGGGGATATTGCTTTCTCATATGTTCCTTTGTTTCCCAAGTCTCTTCTCCACTCAAGTGATCTTTCTATAAGACTTTCACCAATGGAATTTCCCGATTCCTCAACTGTTTTGTCTGATATCCCACTCTCTTGAGTGGCTCCTCAACATAACTCAAATTACTAGCAATTTCAATCTCTTGACTCGGTAATACATGCATTGGGTCAGATCTATAGCTCCTAAGCATGCTCATATGAAATACATTGTGTATCTGAGACATTTCACTCGGTAAGGCTAATCTGTACATCAATGGTCCTACCCTCTCTATAATCTCATAAGGACCAATGTACCTAGGGCTTAACTTGCGCTTCTTGCTAAATCTCAACATTCCTCGCCAAAGCGAGACTCTCAGAAATACTTTGTCTCCCACACTGTATTCCATATCCTTTTTGTGTTGATCGACATAACTCTTCTGTCTATCTTGTACTACTTTTATTCAGCTTCGAATCAATTTTATCTTATCCATAATATCTTGTATCAATTCTGGGCCTTATATCATTCTCAAACCTTCCTCATCCTAATATAGAGGCGATCTATATTTTCTACTATACAATGCCTCATAAGGTACCATTCCAATACTGCTATGATAGTGGTTGTTATAAGCAAATTCAATCAAAGCTGTGTACTGATCCTAAGCACCTTGAAACTCCAATACATATGCTCTAAGCATATCCTCAACAGTTTTGATTATCCTCTCACTCTGCCCATCTATTTGAGGATGAAATACAGTATTAAAATTCAACTTCGTACCCATAGCTGACTGTAGACTCTTCCAAAACCTTGAAGTAATTCTGGGATCTTTGTTCGATACTATAGACATCAAAACCCCATGTAGTCTCACTACCTCATTCATATACCTCCGTGCTAATTAGTCTAGTGAGTTATTCTCTCTTACTGGTAAGAAATGGGCTGACTTAGTCAATTACTCTACTACAACCCATATAACATCATTTTACCTTAGAGTCTTAGGCAATCCCATAATGAAATCTATTATGATTCGTTCCCATTTCCACTCTAGGATCGGCAATGAAAGAAGCTTCCCAACTGGAGCCAGATGCCCAGCTTTAATCTATTGGTAAGTTAAACACTTAGTTACATAGTCAGCTACTTGCTTCTTCATCTCTAGCCACCAGAAATGTTGTTTAAGCGTATTATACATCTTGTTAGTACCAGGATGCATAGTGTTAATGGGCATTTTATATTGATTTTTGATATATAATTTGCTAAACTCTTGTCTATTTAACATTTAAATTGCACTAATTAAGAGTTATTTTTTTAATTTTAGGCTCACATTAGATTTGGAACCTTAAAAGCTTTAAAAGGAAAAAAGGATAAAAAGAAAAACGTTAACAATTTGGCCACCCAAAAGCGTAAATGTTTTGGCCAAGAGAAGAATGAGAAGTGTACATGAAAAACAAAGAGCATGGCTGTGGTTATGCATGACAGATGATAGCTGGAAGGAGCATTTAATGGAGAGAAAACAAAAGGAATAAGCTGGCGGTAGAGGGAGGAACAAAGAGTGTGAGCTGAAAGTGCAAAAGGAACAAAAAGGAGTAACGACTATGTTGAAAAAATGTGAAGACTGCATAAGCGCAACAGTGAAAGGGGAGCAACGAAGATAGTAATATTCGTGAACCAAGGCATGCATGAGTAAGGTGGACTAAGAGTTTTATTTGTCACATCAATAAATAAAAAAGAGAGAGAAAGCTGGCAGCATGAATAGGGAGAAAAGAGAAAAAAACATGAAGAGAGGCTGGAGTTACATTGAAAAACGCTGGGTGTGTGAGTAAAAGAAGATAATAGCGTGTCAGTGAAAATGAAGTGAAGAGAGGTTAGTGGTTGGAGAGGGGCATGAGTAGCGTTAGTGAAAAAAAAAAAGCAGCTGGCGGCAGAGGGAGGAGCAAAGCATGAGCTAATGGGATTCAATGGAGAGAAATAATAAAGCAGCTAGTGGCAGTAAAAGAGAGGAGTAGCATGAGTAAAGAAGAGGAGAGCTGCGTGAAAAAAAAGAAACGTGAATATAAAAATAGAGTGGAGCTGCATGAGTAGTGAGAGCAGCGTGAAAAATAGAAAGACAACGTGAGTAGCGACTGCAGGAGGCTAGGCGGTGAGAGTGGAGTAGCAACTACAAAAGAGAGTAGCTGGAGAGCGTGAAAAATAGAAAGAAAGGAGAGTAGCGTTACAGTGAAACAAAAGCAAGAGCTGGCAGTGGAGAAGGAATGTGCGTGAATAGGAGTGGACCACAACTAATTATTTATCAAGTCAGCCTTCATCACAGCACAACAACGCAACCCTCTAACAACATAAGCAGCCTCCATTGATGCAAGCCTCAAAAGAAGACAGCGACTTGGCCAAGCTTTTCTATCCCAGCAGCTATGGTTTTGCTGAGTTTTTTT
Organism: Erythroxylum urbanii; assembly: GCA_027568935.1. Lineage (NCBI taxonomy): Eukaryota > Viridiplantae > Streptophyta > Magnoliopsida > Malpighiales > Erythroxylaceae > Erythroxylum > Erythroxylum urbanii. Next base: position 7,287,111 of record JAOQML010000004.1, read on the forward strand.
GTTGCTTATTATTTTAATTCTTGTGGGTTTACTTAATGCAATTATATACTATGGCTATGATTTGTGTTGCATTGATGGACATGTATGAGTAAGTTTGTTTTTGGTTAAGGATAGGATCGATATTGGATTAGGACAATTTTTATGGTATTAGTTTTTGCTTGATTGAATGCATTTTTTTAGTCCTAATTTAGCTTGACACCTAGATTAGGGCCTTAGATGATTGAATGTCATAACCAATGGGATGTAATTTGTCGAAAAATTAATCAAGCAACATACTTGAGACTAAATTGTAGACTAACTTTAGGATCTTATGTGAGGATACCTAGGATTAACGAACTTAATTTTAGGCTTCTCGTATTTAATGCCTTTTATTCCGAATTATCTATGAACCAAGTGGGTAACTTGGATTTAGAAGAGAAGGGATTTCCTATGAACATTAGGTTTGACTTGCTTAAGTGAAGTAATTCCTAGATCAATCCACCATTATTTTTAGTATCTAATCTAATTGAAATCCAACACCTTAGCCAATGTTTGTCATTTGATTAAGTTTAGTCATATTTAGTTCATAATTTGCATCAAGCATATTTCCTTAATTCGTTTATTTTATTTCATTTTCAAATCAATCAATTCTTAATTGTCTGAGTAATTTTTGCATCGTTTAATTTAATTGTCTTGCTTGTTGGAATCCCTGGGGTACGATATTCGGTTCTTACCGTTTTATATTACTTGTCGACGAGGTACACTTGCCTTTAGTTTCGTCTTAGTAGAACTTAATTTATATTGTTTTGTTTAGACTGTAATAAGTTTTTAGCGCTATTGTCGGGGATTATTCCTTATTGTGAGTTATTAGATTAACAGTATTAATTGTCTTAGATTTAATTCTTGCTTCGTTGTTTATTTGCATATTTTAGTTGTTTGCTTGATTACTTTAATTTGGTGTGTTTTATTTTCAATTCTTAGCTCTGTTATTATTATTATTATTATTATTATTATTATTATTATTATTATTATTATTTTAATTTTTTATTCATTTCATTTTGTTTATGCTCACTTGTGGTCAAAAGCCCAAGAATTTGCTACTTGATACTAAAATTGAAAAAATAGCTCACAGGTTGCGCAAGGAAACCAGATTGGCTCGAAATAGTAACACAGAAGACAGGATTAGAGAAGAGTAGTTTGTAGAGATGGAATAACACGATGAGGGGCTGATAGCACGTCCTGAAGAGAGAACGAAGTTGACTATGATGGATTTGACAATGGGACACAAAAATAGACCCATGCCTCCCATTATAAGGCCGACGATCACAGTTGTGAGTTTTGAGATTCCTCACAGCATTACATCCATGGTGAGAGCATCTCAATTTGGAGGATTACCTTTGGAGGATCCAAACACCCATTTGGAGACCTTTCTGGATATTTGTGATTTGTTCAAGCAGAA
>JAOQML010000004.1:7300658-7313347 GCA_027568935.1 Erythroxylum urbanii
TATGGTTTTCGGTGAAATTTAAGTAACAGATATATAGCAGACAAATAATATAATTATTTATATTAAGAAATATATATAGTATTCTTTGTGATATAAATATTTTTTCTACAACGGTGATTTTGAAAAAGTGAAAGGGGTCTTCCAATGGTTGTAATAAAAGCATCGCGGTTATGATAATTAAGTAATGTCAAAAACAAGAAGAAGAAAAAAATCCTGCATGACCAAATACAACCAAAAGTGGCAGTTGCTCCTGTTATAAATGACAAGCTCCGACGCATACAACTGGAAAACAATTCATTTCCCTCGCTGCTTCCTCCTTCGCATCGACCAAACTCCTTCCTCTCTGTCTCTACTGTTGTGTAGCTGAAACACCAAACACCAGCTAGGAATTATTCAGATATGGAGAAGATAAACCACTTAACGGTGACCACCAACGGCATTAACATGCACGTAGCATCCATCGGCTCCGACTCAGAGCCAGTCATCCTCTTCTTACACGGCTTCCCCGATCTCTGGTACGGCTGGCGACACCAGCTTCTTCACCTATCTGCTCTCGGGTATCGCTGCATAGCCCCAGACCTTCGAGGCTACGGTGACACAGATGCGCCGTCCTCTGTCTCCGAGTACACGGTGTTTCACGTTGTGGGAGACCTTGTTGGGTTGCTCGACTCTCTGGGTACTGAAAAAGTGTTCTTGGTGGGCCATGATTGGGGCGCCATCATCGCTTGGAATTTTTGCTTGTTCAGGCCGCATAGAGTCAAGGCCTTGCTTAACATGAGCGTTGCGTTGTTTCCCAGAAATCCTTTGAAGAGGCCTGTTGATGGATTCAGAGAGATGTTGGGAGATGATTACTACATGTGCAGGTTTCAGGTATGATTGTAATTATTCTTTTCTTTATTTTATTTGGTTTTCGTTGTCTTTGTGAACCAGTTTACTCTATGAAGGATTTGTTGATCATAATATCCCATGACCGCCTAGTGAGCATAGTTGGGAACTGAGAAGAGAAAAAAGGAGAAGGTAAAATAAGCTGGTTAGTGATTATTTAGACGAAATATACATCACGTTTTCCAGAATAAATAAGTTGTTTGTTGGCGGTACGAAAAAAGCTTTATTCTTTCCAGAAGTTGAATTTTTGAAGAATGTATGATTTAGAAGATGTTTAATGTGATAAGAGTCAATTATTGGAAATTCATATCATTTTAGTTGCCAATTAGCTATTTCTGCCAAAATTAATCAAGTCTAGTGAATTTTCAGTTTGATAAATCATCAATAAAAAATGTACACAATGAGATATGGTGACCTATATTATTATGATCATGTTGTTGCAAATTGCAATGGTCATTCCATAGGACTTCAGATGTCAAATATGATCCATTTTTCTGTTTTGGGACAACTAACAACAGCAAATGATGTTGAATTGTCCGGCAGGAACCTGGAGAAATCGAAGAAGACTTTGCGCAAATTGAAACCGTTGCAGTGTTCAGGAGATTTTTTACATCACGAAATCCAAACCCACCGTGTATACCTAAAGAAATTGGATTCAGAGGTTTGCCCGATAATCCAAATCTGCCTTCTTGGCTGTCAGATATAGATATCAAATATTATGCTAGCAAATATGACCAGAAGGGCTTCACTGGAGGATTGAACTACTACCGATGTATGAATTTGTAAGTCGAAACATTGTATACAGTACTTGTAACTCTTTCACAAGTTTATTATGAAAATATGGAAACAGTTCGATGTAACAAGCAACTTAAAATGCATCCCCCATAACCATCACATAGTATTAAAGGAATAGACTCTGGAGATCAAGCTGGATCAGAAGTTGTTAAATTTTCGTCTCAATTGTTTTGTTTTTGGTTGCAGAAGCTGGGAGCTGATGGCACCGTGGGATGGAGTACAAATCACTGTACCAGTTAAGTTCATTGTGGGTGACTTGGACATAACCTACAACACCCCTGGCGTGAAGGAATATATACACAATGGTGGCTTTAAAAAAGGTGTGCCCTATTTGCAAGAAGTGGTTGTAATGGAAGGAGTGGGTCACTTCTTAAATCAAGAGAAAGCAGAGGAAGTCAGCACGCACATCTACGATTTCATTAAGAAGTTTTGAACCGCATTCAGACGTCTCCGAATGACAAAGCTCAGATGCATTTCCATCATACTTGAGTGCTTAATAAGGTTGTCTAAACAACTTCAAGGTTGAGCAGGCCTCTGCCTCTCTAGTTGACATCACTTTCTATCCTTCCAACATTTTGTCAAATTTTTAAGTTCCAGTTTCCTTTTCTCTTTTGAAATAAATAAGGCATCTCAGGACGAATGCTACGTGGGAAACTATAGTATGCTCGTTTGATCTCTCGGGCATTATTGAATTGATGCAATGAATTAGCTGTTACATATTTTCATGTTTGATTGGTAAAGATGCTACATCGCCGATCACCTAGTCTCACCACAACAAAAGAAGCATTCGGCAATAGACAAAAGCATAATTACAGGTGCAATTACTGTTGCCTTTCCATTAAAGTAACATAATTCATTCTATTAAATAAAGTGGTGATGTTATAAATATAACATAACAAAATTTTTTGGGCGACAAAATAAATAATGTTGCTTCAATTTTTAACTAAGGCAACTCTATATTTTCAAACTATAGCAACAATATTGAATGGATATAGCAAATATTTAATTCTTTATAAGTCATCATCATTTGTAAAGAAATCATTGACATAGTCATTTGGTTCTCTCCAGTATATTTCTTCATCATTTTTTTGTCATCCAAAGATACATCAAATATATACTTAGGTACCTTTCTTTTCCACATAATGACAACCTTCCTCTAGACAATCAACTTACAAAATACTTGATGAACTTGGCTTCCCAATACAAAAGGATTATCTATGTAATATAACTTTTTGAAGTTTACTCGATGAAGCTCATATTTGTCTCTCTCCTCTTGATACCAACAATATTTGAACAACACTACTCTGAAGTATCCCCAATAATCCACTTCAAAAATTTCCATTACTGCACCATAGTAATTCACAATTCCAAGTGTTATATTTTGGTCTCTAGAAGTTGCTAAACTCAAAGCTAAAGTTGTCAACGAAACTCCATTATTTTGACTTTCACACCTTAGATCTCATTTTTCTAGTCGTAAGATTATATCCATTAATAACATAACCTGAATGTTTCTTCACCATATTGTAGGAACTTTGGACAACCAACGAATATGTCTTAGTGTGCCATTACAAGATATAACCTTATCTGAAAACCATTGGGGATACTCATTGCAATGATCTTGTGCCTTTGCCTATCTGACTTCTTTTACCACTTGTCTCTTTCAAATTATGATGGTTCTTAAAAAGAATGTTATATGTTAATTATTATGATAGGATTACAAAATTAATCTTGAGATAGATAAATAATATATTTGTACCTTACCTAATGTACTTCTCAACATTTTTGTCATTTGAATTAAATACAATGTATCAATGAGCTTGATGTAAAGTATTTAAGTCTAAATTGACTCCTTTGTCTTTCCTTAGCCCTTTCCTCCAATAGGATGCCCAACTTTTGGAAAAAAGATGAAGATGATTCATCAACAAGATTTGCATTGTCATTGTCTCCGTATGCCTATTATATTTTTTCTAACCTCATGACATATATAAATACAATAAAAATTTACACACTCTTCAGTGAAGTGTCCTTTAACTATAGACCCATCTAGTTGGCTTTTATTACAAACAATTCTTTTTAACCTACTCAAATGCCTCTTAACAATGTACATAGAGTGGCAATACACTAGTCTAACATATGTGATTTGTTTTGGCAAATGAATAGGCAAATGAACCATGATGTCAAAGAAACAAGATAGAAATAGTGTTTCAAGTTGACATAGTACTTTTGCAATTTCTTTCTCTAGATGCTCAAGATCTCCTGGCTTAATGACTTTACTACATACCCCTTTGAAAAAAGCACCTAGCCTACTCAAAATAATTGCAACTTTTTTTACAGTGTTTTCCTAATAGCAAATTGGAATAATCATTGCATAATAATGTGAACATCATGAATTTTGTATCCAAATATTTTTCTCTTACTAACATCAACACATAATTCAATATTTGACGCACAACCTTGTGGTAGTTTCATATTATTCAAAACTAAACAAAATTTTATTTATCCTCTAGGTTTATGTAAAAGTAAGTTCGAGCTAGTGACATATAAGAGTTGTCAATTTTAATAGGCCATAGATATTTTCTAATCCCCATTCTTTCAAATCAAGCCTAGTATCAAGATGATCTTATGACTTGCCTAAGATCTCCAACAAAAATCCAAGAACATTATCACGTATATTTTTCTTAATGTGTATCACATCATGATTTTACCAGTACCTATTATACTTCCAGTAAGGTAATTTGAAAAATATAGACCTCTTCCTCCAAGGATCATCATTTGGTGGTTTTTGTTTATTTTCCTTCCTAAACACATTATGATGCTAATGAATAAGCTCTAACACATCAGATCATGACAGAGGAATTGGTGATTCTCTCCCAACTCTATATCACCATTGAATGATCTTTTATCACATCTCTGAGGGTAATTTCTATCCAAAAATCTCCAATGATTGAGATAACAAGTCTATCTACCATGCTTTAACTATTGAGACCAAGTTTTATAACGAAAATTAGGGCATGTTAACTTTCCCTTTGTACTTCATCCAAACAACATTACATATCATGGGAAGTCACTAAATAGTACATAAAAAAGTTGTACGCATCTTAAATGATATATTAGTTCTTTACCCACAACTCTTTCAACTCTTTAATTAACGGCTGCAAAAAAACATCAATATTCATGGTGCTAAGTTATAGTTAACTATAACTATGGTCCATGTACTATGTGAAATACTCATTGTACAAAAAAGATTAAATCCATCACTAGTAAGAGCTAATATGATATTACAAGGATCTCGTGCAAAATTTGGATATAATGACTCAAAGTCTTTTTAAGTTTGGCCATCGGCAGGATGCCTTAAATTACCTTCTTTAAGATGCCCCTTATCATGTTATTTCATGAATTTAACTAATTCTAAACACATGTAAAGACATTGCAACCTCGATTTTTTAATGGAAAATATCTGAACACCTTGGCTACAATTTGTCTCATATTGTATAATGATCTCTGTTATCTTCAATATTGCAACTTTGTTTCCACTTAGATACACCACACACTCTACAACTGGTTGCTTTCTCATTATCTCCCTAATGTAAAACACAATCATTGGGACATGAATGTATCTTCTCATAATGAAGTCTTAATTTTTTTACAAGTTTCTTTATCGCATCAAAAGATTCAAGAATCTTTACACCTTTTTAAGTATCCCGATGAGGTCAGTATAAGCCGCATTACTAATTCCATAAGTAACACTTAAAAAGATATAGTCAAATGGTGAAAGAAAGCTTGGAAAAACTTTGAAAACTAGGATATAGTTCTTGTTTTCCTTCCTCTACCAACGTAAAAAAATTCTTAGCATTAGCATTTAGACCATTACTAACTCCTACACAAATGTTGGGACCTTCATCTATGTCGCTAAATGTGTCAAGTAGTAATCCATCTATATTATCATACATAGACCTTCCATCAAATTCATTATCATCATCCATTTCCATATTTGCATTAATTGATCTTTCCTTATTAAATTCCTAACCATCATATCTTGGAGCAAATCCTTCAACAATTAAATGATTATATATAATATTTCTTGTATTCCAATAATAATTGTGACATTCTTACATGGACAAGAAATTTCATTCCTGTTAGCCACCTTAAAAAAAACCTTTTCAAAAAAAACGCTCAAATACACTCATATATTTATCACTATATCTGGGAAAAATCATCCAATGCCTATCTCTCTTTTCCATAGACAGCTTACTATTCATCAAAGTAACATATACAATATGAAATATGTTAACAATCTAGAAACATGACATATACAATATATTAAAAATATATGAGTAAATTTTGATAATCTCATGATGTTTTTAAGATGCCTAATACATAGTCATGAAAATTTCGTTATGACACAATAGACTAATTTGAATTGCCAATAAATTGTTTAAAAGAAATATACCTGCTAATAATAGTAAGCTTGTCAATTATGGTTTTTAATTCAATTAGATGTTTCCAAATGCTTTAATAGTAATTCTACAATCTTAAAAAAAATATAGGCAATGAACTTATATATTATTGCTATCATGAAACTAACATCTTATATGATTAAAATTTAAAAAATAATATATAGAAAGAGCAATTCAATAATTCACATATATATATGAAAAGAAATAATTAAAGATTTTCTTAGAGTCATTTATAGCTTGATACTGCATAGGAAGTTAAGCACAAATACCAGTTATTGAGTTTAAAATTTCCTTGTGCATAGGAAAGTCAAGTTTTGACTTGAAAAAATAATGAACAATGTATAAAATTAGTGTTCTTTCATGAAACATGTTTGATTTGAGAAAGAAACACTAAAAAATGTATATAGTTGCATGTATGAAGCTAAAGCTTTTAAAAAAATGTAACTATGGCTTGTACAACCCTTTAATTAATTTGTACTAAATACAAAAAGTGGGATTACAGTGGTCCATTTTAATTAATTTGTACCAAAAACATGGAAAAACTTAGAATAAGACTCTTAAACCCAATGTCCATTTATCTAATCATTCTTACATTTTACAATACCAAATTCAGCATGAAAATGAGGAAACGAAATGATATGGATAGTTAACATGGTAACTTAAAGAAATATAACCTATATGATAGGACCACAGGGTTACCAACCCATGATTTATCTAATTTAGACCTTTCACATGTTACCAAACTTTGGATAAGATTTAATACAATGCCAGCCATACAACTTAAAGAAAAAACAAAATAAGTACCCTAACCACTAGTTAGCTAAGCAGCCACCAATACACAAAAATTGGTTCATTTCCTACCTCAGACAATTAATTAAGTCTGAGATAATCTACACATATGCCCTCATAAAAGAGCATCTACCCCTAATTATTTAAATAAGAGAAACACTAAAATGACCAAAACATGTCATCCACATGTAAAACTTTGTAAAGCCACCAAATCCAACATAACATGTTGTCCTTTTCAAATAGCTAACCATTGCATCATTAATGGTCAGAAATACTTGTATCCATATTTCACAGAAACCATAAAACAAAAGCTGGAAATACTTTTTAAGATACTATAAGCACAATTAATGGCCTTTTCTTTAATAGTGACTATAAAGCTTTATAAATGAAAAACTTGAGCTAAAATATAATTAAAGGAAAGAGCTAAAAATCAAAAGGGAGATGAAATGTAGCAGTTAAAACCTTAAAATCTGCTTCATGAAATATATTATTTCAAGCTATAATCAACACATAGAAGATGGAGAGGTGATGTGGATCATAGTTTAACTATTTGAAAACTGTAGGCCATGACTTAGTTTCTCAATTAAAAGGAAATTCCGACCGACCCAAATGCCCCATGATACTCTTATAAGTCTTAGCTACAACTCACAAGATAGGTAAGTACTTCGACATTAGACCATCCTACTGTGTGACGCTTACAAAATTCTCTTACTTTGTTAGGCTAATAAGAAAGTAATATGAATTATGGAGTACATTACAATAATGGAACAAAATAATATAAAACCTACAAAAATACTATACCAACACTCAGAAGCTTTTTATATTTATCAATCAAAATCTAAAGTTCCAACAAAGAAAGCGACTAGTGGAAAAAGAAAATAGAAAAAAACCCTTAACAAATTAACCAAATAAATCACACTTGTACAATTGATTTCTTCATCTATCGTTGGTCTGTGTCAGGGAGTGCTTAGTAGGGGCTAAACTTCACCTGTTCATTGCCTCCATCGCCTCCATTGTCAAACCGTTTATTTTAAAAAGCAAAGGGAAAATTAAGAGTGTAAAACGTTTTGACATTTATGTGTAGTCCTTGTCACTTTTTTATCCCTAAAATATTATATAGTGTATAATATATGCATAAAATTATTTCTTTATTATATATATAATATGATATATAATTTAAATAATAATACTTTAATTGTTGTTAGTTATGAAAAATCTTGCCCATTTTAATCTGAATTGGGCTGACTCGACCCGTGTTGACCGAGTTTCATGTTGTATTCAGTTTTTTAATATTTTTGGGTTTTAGGTTGTGCTTGGACTGGCCGGTCTAACCTAATCCATAGTTTAAAATTTTTAAAGGAAATTATGTAATTTTTCTTTTAGAAAATTAAATAATATATTTAATCGAGTTTAGTTTGGACTCAATTATGCTCAGCCTTGGATCAGGCACAAACTTGAATACAAAATTTCAAGTAAGCTTTGGGCTTAGGTGGGTCTAAGTTTGACCCAACTCATTACCACTCTTAAATATTGTTTAATGTTGCAACAAATTAAATTGTTGCTTATGCAAAATTTTGTAGCAATGACATTTTAATTTTATTGCCTTTTCAAACATATGACAACAAACCACTGTTATCATTGCTTATTAATATTATTAAAGTTCATGCTTTAAAAATTGTTGCATTATATTAGTTTTAAGCAATTCATTTTAAAATCTTACAAATTTAATATTTCCTAAAGCACTTTTTGCTATAGTGTATACAACATTTTGAATGTGGAAATGGATCCGAATTGAAACAGATGATAAGACTTGCCATCCAGTTATCCTAAGGAAAACTTGATTCCAAATTTAAAAAATCATAAAATGTATGGAAGATCTATATCATAACATTCTATAAATTAGTGAATACATGCATCTTGTACTTCCTAATGTTACTTCATGTTTCATTTCTCTCATCCTTAACATTTAAAGCTAGTACTAGGGCAATGAGAAATCAATACAAAGCTACAAGTAACAACCACCAATAGCTATAAACACGCTTATAGTTCACTTTTGATATGGACTTGTATTTGTCCCCTTATACTATTGACAACAGGAAAAATAGAATCCTGAAACCCAGATATGGCAAACTTGACATTATTATGAATTCTACATACATTTGAATTTATATAACCATGGTCATAATATCACTACTAAAAAAATTGAAATCATAAGAGGTATTTTAATAAGAATATTTGGCAACCTAATTGTGGTTATTAATATACTTATTTGCTGATAGAAGAGCAATGGGAGTTAGTTAAAGAAATTTGTGCAAAGTTGATGATATTTTGTACTATTGCTCAATTGTTTTTAGGAACAAATATCCAAATTCATACATTTGCTTTACTAGCATATGGTGATTAAACTAGCATTATCTAAGTAGATTTTTTATTTCAATAAGGTCATTCAAACAATGGCAGAGCAAATGATGGAGAAATTTAGTACTTATTAGTTTATGGTTAATAGCATTGTGGTAGCTATTTTTATGTTAGACCATAGGTATAAGATGGAGGGACTTCAATTTCTTATTAAAAATTATATAATAATCAGATTGAAGGATAAACATGTACCATTGAACAATTATGATATGATTTGTTTAATGATTATCAGTTAAGAAAAGTTAAAGAGTCAAAGCCCAGTAGTTCAGTATCAATTTCATCTTTTGTTGGTACATCATCATTAAGTATAGTCCGCATTTTAAGTTTTCAATTAAAGGACTGCTTCAAGGAAAAGAAAAAAAGTCTAAGACTTGTAATATTATAATAGAGTTAGATAGATATTCAGAAGTAGATATTAAGACCATAGTGGATAATGAGTATTTTGGCATATTTTCATGGTGGAAGTTTAATGGAGCTCAATATCTTTATTCAAGTAATTGAACAAGACTTGTTAAGAAATCTAGTACCTACAGTTACTTTTAAGTCTACTTTTAATTTTAAAGGTCAAATATTAAATCTTTTATCATAAATGATTACATCTTAAAACTGTAAAAATGCTTATGTGTGCCTTAAGTTGGTTAAATGATAAAAATGCTCTTTCTTCTCTCTACATTGAGTGCATTCAACTCTGGTTCCGGCCTCCTTGTGGTATTCTCCATAAGGGTTCTTTGGAAATTTCCTACCTTTTAGTCAACTTTATTTCTCAAACTATCACCTAATCACCTCTCCTTTTTATTATGAAAAGTTGTTCTTTCCTTTTTCCTTATTAACTAAGCCCAATAGAGCCTCACAAGGCATGTACCCAACATCCTGAGTGATATTTGAGTACGTACCCCGCAAGGGTGGCATGCTAGATCAGTCAGTCAATCAACTTCAATATAAAATTTTCTTTTTCTTTTGAAATATGCACGCATATTGCAAAAAATCAATAAACAAATTAGGCTCATTTTTATTCATAAATATTTTCATTTACAAGAGTTACAATCATTACGATACGAAATCATTTATAAACATTTCTCATTCGGAAAGTTATTATAAGCAAAAATAAAGAAATACAAATGCAGACGCGAACTGATCCCGACCCCTATCTCTTACTCGAATGCAATGTCTGTACTCCCCGTTAGCCTAACGGGGTAACTCTTCTGAACCTGAAAAAAATTATTACAAATTTTGGGTGAGTTTTGCAAACTCAGTGAGTGACCATCCTCAATGGCTCACTTAATCACATAATAGATACAGTTCACATATCCAGATAATTTCACATTCACTTGAAACATATCTCACATTCAGAAATCAAGCAAATTATTCACATTAAATGCATATGTAATGCTTATGAGACTCACTTTCAATTTGTTATTGTTGTGACTGAGTGCCTATAACTGTCTCGTATCTATTGTGGATACCGGGCTCATTAATAACTGTCCCGTATTTGGTGAGGATACCAGGCTCATTTTACATAGTGAGCCTTTGGCTCTTATACACTTTTTGAGTTTTAAGCTCTTTTTCACAATCTGAGCTTTAAACTCCTCTTCGATGGCTACTCCAGTCACAACGGCCTTTATGTTTCATGCATTCATGTAATGGAATGCATCACATTCTCATATTCTCAGTCAATCACGTGATTGCACATTCACATTCAGATCACATTTATCATGGGACCTTAGTCCGGCATTCAACATAATTGTTGAGCAACATTTATTCCGTCACATTCACATATAAGTAGTACTTCAATATCACATTCATGCATCAAGTCTCGAACCTTCATTGTCCAGCATCAACATAGGCAAATCACATTCATATCAATCATATTCATATTGCATAATAATCATAACCGTAGTCATTCAATGTAGAAATTAAAATCAGAAAAAACAATGAAATGAGACCATCTAGGTCGATTCATAGTACGCTCCGGCTTAGCATTTGCTTTCCAAATCTAAAAACGTCTAGATGTGGACCATTTTATCCTACACATCAATATTATGCAATACACACATTGCACACACATTAATAATTGCATAATCTTAAGTATTCATTTATGCACAAATATGTATATGAACTACGTACAATGCATGATCAATGACAATCCCGGTTATATTATCTAACTTCACATCTTATGCTCATTCTCATTTTTAGCATTATTTGCTTTCATAATATCCGATCTTCATTCACTTTTACTAGATACTCATTACTCATCTCCTTTGAATCACAATTACATTCATAGAAACATCTTTCATTTCCATTATACTCATGCCTTTCGTACTTTGATATCAACAATTCACTCACTAATGTTATTCTAACATTATATGATCATACAATATCCAAACTCTCATTTCTCCTTATAACATCTCCAAAATTCCAAACCTTCTGGTTAATTTTCCATGATCATTACGACTAGGAAAATGCAGTAATTTGGCAACACTTTCTGCTATAAAATTATTCTCCTATCTCTTAAGTTTCTAATGAAACCAAAAGCAATCAATTTGGTTCAGTATTATATGATTTATGGTCAAAATAACACAGACTAAGTACATTTGACACTTTGGCTAGGACATGATCATGTTGTCAAATTGTACAACTCATATCTCTCAACTCCAATATCCAAAAATTACAAACTTAATACCAATTGAAATCTAAGAGAATAATTTACAAAATTTCTGAAGACATCTTTGTCAATTCGGCCTCTATCATTACAATTTGTTCAATAACAACAGGACATGATTTCTGTCTTGGGTAGTACTATAGCCTCAGTCAAAGTTTTATTTCAAGCCAAATTTTAAATTGTTTAGAGATAGAATTAAAATTAGATTTCTTCAGAAAAATTGTATCCCTATGTCTCTAATTTACTCCAAATCAAAAATCATCCTAATTGTATAATTACATATCAAGATATTGTCAAAATATCGAATCCTATTTAGTGAACATACTCTAGTTATGAAATTCCAAAAGTCCTCATCAATTTCGTCTCAAATTTATCAATCAATCTCTCCCAAATGATTTCAGATGGTTATACTTTTTGGTGGAGATGTAGAACAACATGTTTTGAATCTGTTGGTTCAAATCCCATATCATTTGGAGGTCGGGAGAAGAAGATATGGGAAAAAGATCGAAGGATATTCAAAACAGTCCCGTTAAAAAGAGCTTCGGAGTCACGATAGTGCTCCTACAAGATCGTGAGTCTCCAAGTTCTTCTCCTATGTCATGATCGTGACTTCTTCTTCTTTTCTTTCTCTTAAACTAACTTCAAGTCAAATTTTAAAACTCTTAAAGACAGAATTTGAATTCGAT
>JAOQML010000004.1:7313447-7324418 GCA_027568935.1 Erythroxylum urbanii
TTCACAAATGCATGAGCATGAGATATGTCTGTCCTAACTTCTCTAATTGGTCTTCTCGTAGACCCGTTTCCCGGATCAGACCCGTTATGTGGGACCGGGATGTTACATTCGGAATCACGATCGTGTAATCTGAAATGTCACAAGACTTGCGAGATTGCTTAGAAAAGTCACGATTGTGCTGAGGCACGATCGTGCCTTTTCCTTCTTCCATCTGAATCTGCAGCTCTTCTTCTCTTCTTCTTCTTTTCTTTCTCTTAAACCAACTTCAAGTCAAATTTTAAAACTCTTAAAGACAAAATTTGGATTCAATGTCTTCATGAAAAATATATCCATATGTCTCTAGTTTAGTCTAAATTAATAATCATCTCATTTGCATAACTACAGAATAAGTTATGGCTAAAACATAGAAGCATAATTTATGGACTTGTTACTGCTACAATTTCCAGCACTTTCATTTATATTTTTCTGCATTTTATTCATCATCTTCTTCTTTTTTTCTATCTAATCTTTCTAATTTATACTCTCACATTTCTACTCCCCTTTTAGTTCAACATAACACAACAAATCAAAACCTAAGATTAAAACACAAACATAAAAAATTTGATCCTCACTCATGCACGTATCCATTTTTTGCATTATTTCACTATCATTTTTTTGCATATTCAATTTCTGCATTCTCTTCATTTCGTCCTCAAACTTTCATTTTAATCAATCTTTCTCATCTCCATACATCACTATACACCTATTTCTTAACTCTAAATTCATTTTAAACACTCAAAACTATTCATGTACACCAACAGTGAAAAATGGAGCATATATATAAATCAACTTGCATAAATTTCTGCACTTCTTTCATGCATATTTTTATTGATCTTTCAACTCAAAAAATAATCCCCACACTACCTTATAACATATTGATCATCAAAACACACAATTGAAAATATCAATAAACTCATCCTATATTCATGGTATACATGAAAAATGTCCATTTTCACATGATCATTCAATGATAACTAAATCACCAAATTTATCTCATATACTAACAACTCATAAGGATTTACAAGATACTTAATAAAACTCCAAAATCTTCAAAAACTCCAAGAAGCCCTAAATCTCATGCAACCACGTACATCATTTTGAAGGTAGTTTAGGTTAGGTTTTTCTTGAGGCAAAAGAAATAGACAACGAAAATGAGAGTGGTAAAAAGAATAGATGGAAACAAGGTTTTTCTTTGGTGAAGGTTTAGAGAGTCAAGAAAAAAATCATTGAAGAAGAAGCTTGAAGAAGAAGCTACGAAAAAGAGAACTAAGTCAAGAAATAACAGTAACTTTGTCTTTCAAGTTTAAAAGAAACGTGACTTGGTCTTGCTAACATAATCATATAATATAACTTAAACTAAGTAAGTGACACTTGTCACTTATCTAACTTCTAAGGCTTTAACTAGTTTTTCTAAAGAACTAGTCTAGTCATCTTCAAATTTTACTCCAAAAGTCTCCAAAATTTTCAATATCATTTTCTTAATAATTCCCACAATCATTTATCACATTTCTTCAATATCAAAAATTCTTATTTCTATTTCCATTCATCAATTTACTCGCCAATTATCTTTTTTTTGTCCATTAATACTCAACATTTTCGGAAATATTTCCAAAAATCCACCAAAAATTCTAAATCACTCAATACACTCTCCAAATAAATTTTTAATACAAATAAACCACAATTCTCAATAAAATCATATTTATAACAATTATACCCAGAATGTCAACGAATGCATGTACAATTATTTTCATGTACAAAATTCAATAATCACGTGTATATGCATGTCATATTATGCATGACTATGAAATGCACTTTCTAATCTCTCAATAATCTCTCATATTTACTAATCTAGTCTTAACATGGGTAACGGGATGTTACAATTTCTCCCCTTTACCCTCACCAAAATCTTCCTCCCCTATCATACCTACCGAAAAATAGCCCTCTTCTTAACCCCTAATTCAAACTTAGCAGATTTAGCAGACACTGTTACCCTCCTCCACCACCTCAAACCCTCCTCTATCCTCCCCAAATAATACCCTACAGCCTAAGCAACCACTTACTGGTTCTTCTTCTCCTAATAGTTCATGGAAAAAAAGTTGGAAACAGGATGTGGGTGAGCCAACTGGTGTCAACCTTCAGTATAACTCACCAAAAGTTATTGATGGAAAACTAGTAATGCTTCTAGATATTGAGACCTTACAGAATGGTGCTAGAATACGGGAATCCTCCTTGATAGGATTCTTTATGGAATTACGCTTTTCCTATCATTCAAAAATGGGCAATTAGTCATTGGAAAAATAGAGAACTATTTGATGTTCTTCTTACTGAAGATAATCTGGTCTTATTCAATTTTACCTCTCAAGATGAAGCGAATAAGATATTAAAGGAAGGTCTTGGCATGTAGCACAACTTCCTCTATTCCTAAAAAATTGACAGTCAGGTATAAAGTTTGAAAATAATAAGGTTCATAACTTTACATTGTGGATTAACTTACATAGCATTCCATTAAAGTATTGGACCCAAGGTCTTAGTTCCTTGGCTAGCTTCATTGGTAGACCTTTATGTATGGATGAAATTACTGCAAAGAGGAAGAGAGTTGGCTATGCATAGATTTGTGTCAGTGTGGACAGATCCAAGGAGCTTCCGGACTATATTCCAATTATACGGCTTAGCATTGACAATGCCTTAGAAGAAGATATGATTTATGCGTCATATAGTTAGAAACCCTCGGTTATTATGCAAGGGAAGGTGTGGAAACCAACTAGTAAGGTTTTTTCTAAAGGTGATTATACGGAATTAATGGGTCTTGAAGATGGTTTTAGCTACCCAAATGCTCCTCAGCTAAACCTAGATGATACCGTACAAGGGACTGAGGAAAAAATTAAAACACCTCCATCCAATGAGAGGGGAACGTAATGTGTTCAGGCGGTGGATACAGGGAATGTCATCCAAGAGGAGGCTAATGTGTCTGAACAGGTTCAGGTTGGTGATAAGGAGAGGGTTCTCCAGAATGATATAGTTTTAACAAATGCTACCCACCTTGGGGGTAAAATAGACTCACTACATGAGGAGGATGCTACTTTTTACACCAACTCCTCCAATGGAAAGTTGACTAAGTGAGCTTGAAAACCTTCAAAATGTGACTAGTACAAGAAGTTAGAGGAGTGGAAGAAGGAAAGGGGCCAAAGGTAAAAATATATTGTTATGTCAGTCCTAATATGGAATGTTCGTGGTATTAATCTCCCATAAAAGCTAAATGCTTTGAGGGATTTTGTCTGGAGAATTAAGCCTCTTCTTGTAGTTTTACTGGAAACTAAAGTTGGATGAGAATATTAATAAGGTAAAGATCTTTGGTTCTTGTTGGTCCTTTTTATCTAACCATCGTTATCATAATTATGGTAGAATCATTATTGGTTTTTATGCTAATTTTGTATAAATGGAGGAGATACTTTCTAATGAGCAGCCGATACATCTTAAAAGCCACTTTATCTTGGAAGGAACTACTATCTACTCTTCTTTTGTTTATAGATTCAACACTTCATTTCAAAGAAGCTCTCTATGGACCACTTTAAAAGGCATTCAAAACACCCTATCTGGTCCCTGGATGATAGCAGATGATTTCAATTCTACAATCTTCAGATCTAAAGCATAAGGGAATTGCAGCCTAAGGAGTTACAATGAAGATCTAAAACTATATGTGGAGCATATAGGTGTAACTGGTCTCAAAATGGAAGGTTACTTCTTCACATGCTTTAATAAACAAAAGGATTCTTGGCTGATTCGAAAAAAATTGGACAGGGCTCTTGTTAATGGGGAATGGCTTCTCCAACTTGCCAATAGTAAGGCAGTATTCATGGATCCTCTCTTCGCTGATCATACTCCTATTCTAATTGAAGGACTCTTCCATAAGTCCTCTACCTTGTATCCCTTTAGATTTAATAACTATCTTATTAAAGTGGATGGATTCGATGATGCAATCAGGAAGGGTTTATCAGTTTAAGTGGCAATTTGTGTGCTACCAAAAACTTAAAACAATTAAAGTTGAGTTGAAGATATTGAAAGCTTCTCATTCTCCTAGTACTCAAACTACTATTGATATTGCTAAGGAAAGGTTAACTGCAACTTAAAGTTTACTCTCTCATAATCCCAATGATTCGGATCTTCTTTCAAAGGAAAAGCTGGAACTTGATCACTACCTAAGAGTAGTCCAAGATCCTTTCTCACTCATCCATCAAAGGGCTTAGATTAATTGGCTTAGGGAAGGGGATGGAGCTTCCAAGTTCTTTTTCAATTCCCTGTCTGATAGAAGGAATGTTAATAAAATATGGGGGAAGAATTCTCAATGATCAACCAAGTATCATGGAGGAAGCTGTTAATTTCTATAGAGGGCTTTTGGGTTCAAACATGAGTTCTATTTCCTCTATAGACTCTCTCAAGGACATTATTATCAACAAAATCTCAATTGAAGCTGCTAAGGAATTGGTGGAAGACACTACAGATGATAAGATCAATGCTACGGTTTTTATAATCAATAGAATGAAAGCTCCTAGATCGGATGGGCTCAATGAATTTTTCTTCCAAAAGAAATGGTCTATTATAGGACCTATGGTAAGAGAGGCCATTAATGAATTGTTTGCTAAAGCGATGCTCCTAAAGGAGTTTAATAAAACATTTCTCTGTTTAATTCCCAAAACTCCTAGCCCTTCTACTTTTGGTGATTTCAGGCTGATTGCATGGACTAATTTTCTCTACAAAATCATTGCTAAGATCCTAACAAAGTTGTTGAAGGAAGTTCTCAATCTCATTATCAGTGAAAAGCAGAATGCCTTTATGAAGAATAGAGATATTGGTGATAATATTCTTATTGCTCAGGAACTTCTTAAAGGATATACCAGAAAGAACTCTTTCCCTAATGGTGCTGTTAAAATTGATTTCAACAAAGCTTTTGATTGTATTAATTGGCCTTTCCTATTTAGGGTTCTTAAGGAGTTCAATTTTCCTGATCTTTTTATTAACTGGATCAAGGCTTATGTCACAACTACTGCCTATAGTGTACTTATTAATGACACAACTTCTAGAATTTTCAAGGGAAAGAAAGGAATCAGACAAGCAGATCCCTTGTCCCCTTACTTATTTATCCTATTTATGGAAGTGCTCATGCTAATGATCAAGGACAAAGTCTCTCATAATCCTAAATTCAAGTTCCACTCCAAACGTAGAAGACTTTCACTCACCCTTCTTTATTTTGCAGATGATCTTATTCTATTCTCCAAAGCACATCCAGACTCTATTAGGCTACTAATGGACACTTTCAATGAGTTCTCTAAGATGTCAGGTCTTAAAGTGAATTTTTACAAAAGTCACTTTATACTGTCTACTACAGCAACACCTCTCCAAGACACTATTTCCTCTCTGACTGGTATAGATAGAAAAAATCCTCCTCTACAATATCTAAGTCTTCCTATTTCCACAAAAAGGTTATCCTTCAATGATTATCTATCTCTTATTGAAAAAATTAAAAAGAGATTCGGCAAATGGACTAATAGATTTTTGTCTTATGATGAAAGAGTCCAACTTATTAAGTTTGTTCTATATTCCGTTCATCTTTATTAGAGTACTTACTTCCCCTTGTCAAAGAAACTAGTCAAAACTGTGGAGAAGATGATGAGGGATTTCTTATAGGGTAAAGCAAATGGAGGTTCTGGTTCTCGTAAAGTTAAATGGACTAATATGTGTAAACCAAAGGTGAAGGGGATCTAGGAATCATTTCTATAAGAGTTGCTAATAATGTCTTTTTGATTAAAAGGCTTTAGAGAAAGACCCAGGATAAGCATTCATTATGGATGAAATGGATTCATAATTACTTTTTGAAAGAGAACAGTATATGGTCCCTATCTATAAGGCCATCTTATTCTTAGTTCCTTAATCAGATTTTTTAAAAAAAGGAAGAAGTTGCTAATGATGTTTTCTGTAAAATTGGGAATGGACAAACTACTTTCCTATGGCATGATAATTAGACTGGCTCAGGTCCTTAACATCATTGCTATTTATGCTTTTCTAGGGCTAGATCATAAATCTAAGGTGGCTGTTCTTATCAATCAAAATGAATGACTTCAATTTCCTGATGCAATCCATCATCTTAAACCTTCATACCTTCCTATTTCTAAGTCTCAGAATTGTTTTCTATGGAAAAGGTCTCCTATCGAGAGCTTCTCTAGCAAAATCTATAGGAAATGATTCTATCACTCTAAGATCCTTAGGGCAAGGTTATCTAGTGTAATATTCTCATACCAAGTTCTGCTTTCCTTCTATGGCTGGTGTTTAGGAATAGAATAGCAATAATGGATAGACTTCAATTTATTTAGAATTTGGATCAAATCTACTGTTTGTGTAAGAGAGGAACTGAAACTAAGGAACATCTGTTCTTTCTATGCCCTTTTTCCAGTGTTATCTGAAATAGGATCAAAATTTTCCTCTCTTGGCAAGGGACTTCTAATTCACTCATCGAGGTAGCTAAGTTCCTAATAGAAGCACAAGCTTCCACTCCACTCTAGAAGAGGAAGGTGTTATTTCTTTCCATATCTACTCAAGAGATATGGAAAGAAAGATAGCAGCGAAAGTTCTAAAATGTGGAACGATCATTTGATTTGGTGCTACAATCAATCATTCAGAGAACAATATTCATACTGGAAAATGGAGCAAGATCACTCGAGACAAAGGAATAAGAGTTACATCTTACTTGAGGAAGTCCGTTACCGTAAGTCGCTGGGCGAGTCCATTTGCTCCTCCATACCCTCTACAAAAATACGGAAAGATGGGTAAAGTAGCCATATTCAGATGAATTTTTTATATAATTGATTTAATTTTTTGCAAATGAAGATATAAATAGTTAAACTTTCATAAACTTGTGTAGTTTTTTTGTATCAACCAAAAAAAACTCCATATCATTAACTATATCCTCTAATATAATGCATTTAGATAAACTCAAATTTTACTTTAGTTTCTCCAAGTCCATTAATCATTGGTTGCTATGCATGGAACAAGCTAAAAACTCCATAGTACAAGATAAAAAAGATTCAAAGGTTGAGTTTTTTATTATACTATTTCACACACAAACTTTGGAAACATTTTCATAGTTTGGATTTCCATATGTTTTCTCTAATTTTTGGTCCTAAGAATTGGATATATTAAAGTTCCACATAAATGATTAGTTGACAAGGAATTAGGTATCTAAATAACTATTTAGTATCGTAACTTTAACTAATATATTGTTTTTAATGTGTTTTGATTAGTTTGTTAGTATAATGATCTTATATATTGTATTACTTTTATTTACTTTTTTATATAATTGATTTAATTTTTTGCAAGTGAAGATATAAATAGTTAAACTTTCATAAACTTGTGCGTTTTTTTATCAATAAAAAAATCCATATCATTACCTCTATTCTCTAATATAATGCATTTAGATAAACTCAAATTTTACTTCAATTTCTCCAAGTCCATTAATCATTGGTTGCTATGCATGGAACAAGCAAAAAACTCCACAGTACGAGTGAAGAAATATTCAAAGGTTGAGTTTTTTATTATACTTTTTCATACATGAACTTTGGAAATATTTTCAAAGTTTAGATTTTCATATGATTTCTCTAACTTTTGCTCCTAAGAATTGGATTATATTAAAGTTCCAAATAAATGATTAGTCAACAAGGAATCAGGTATCTAAATAACTATTTAGTATTGTAACTTTAACTAATATATGGTTTTTAATGTGTTTTGATTAGTTTATTAGTATAATGATTCTTATATATTGTATTTGAGCCCTTTTTGCTTGCAATAATAATAGATGAACTCACTAAGAATATTTAAAGGGATGTGCCTTCTTGTATTTTGTTTGTTGACGATATTGTCTTAGTGGATGAGATAAAAGAGCCTGTCAATGTCAAGTTAAAACATTGGAGGAATGTGTTTGAGTCCAAGGGTTTTAAATTAAGTAGAACTAAGACTAAGTACTTAAAGTATAACTTTTCTGACCATAGAGTAACTTTCGATATGAAGGTAAATTTTGGTTCATATGTTATACTACAGAAAAAGTATTTTTAAGTATATAGGGTCTATCATCCAAAGCAATAGAGAGATTAATGAAGATACAGTCCACCGTATCAGATTAGGGTGGTTTAAATGGAGAAGTGCATCAAGAGTTTTATGCGACAAGAAGATAACACTCTATTGGATATATAACCTTGCTAGAAGAAGGGTCAAGTATGTATTAGTAAGAGACAGATTAAAGGTGATTAGTATTATTGAAAAATTAAGAGAGATGAGACTTTGATGGTTTAGACTTGTTAATAGTACTTAGAGACTATAAGAGAAAAAAAAGGAAAACCTAAGAAGAATTGAGAAAAGTGATCAAGAATGATATGGCTTTGTTAAATCTTACTGAGAACATGATCCACAATAGAAAACTTTAATGTACTAGAATACAGATAAAAGATCTCACATAGAGAGGTCTTTCTTGCTCTCCTAAGTATTCTATATATTTTTCTTCGAGTCTTTCGTTTTATAGTTAGCCTTACTTTATTTGTTATAGAGTACTTTCCTCCTAGTTATTTAGCCTAAGTGGTGCCTTAGTCTAATTTATGCACTTTTTCTTGGTTTATGTATTTATTTATGTTTTATTGTTAATATTTAATATGTTCTATATGTACAGTATTATATATTGAATTACATATTTTTATTGTTTTTGTAGATGTATTCATTTGTGTTACATATGGGTCTATCAAAAATAATCTCTCTACCTAGTAAGGGTAAGGCTGCGTATTACTGGACCTCCTCATACTCCTCATTTTTGCAGGACTCTCACTGGATGTTGCTATTGTTGTTATCTTTGACACAATTTTTTGCCATAAAAAAGGAACTGTTTTGTTTTGATGAGCTTGTATAGGTTTTCCTACACTGACGGAAAATATTATTGAACATATAACTCTTTTTTACCTATAAATAACATATAAGTCTTTCTTTTTTTTTTGGATACAGAAGGATGAAAACAAACTACAAATAGTCTAGACAATCACAAACGACGCGAAAACGAGATTCCTTGTAAGTCCTGAGTAAAGACCGGGAGGCATTGCTCAAGTAGATCGCGGAGGATATGAGTGCCCGGTGTGGTAAACAAAGCCAAAAACGCCAGCTGATATGCACACTGATTGCCTTCCCTGTAAACGTGCTTCAGCTGAATATCCCAAGTGCGCCGCTTCAGCTCTTGGAACGCCCGAAGTTCCTTTGACACATCAAAGAACGAAAGGTTAGAAGTATAGAGGATATTTATAACCTCCAATGAATCAACCTCCAAGATCACTTGTCGGTGGCCCAAGTCCCAGGCTAGTTTTAGACCTGTGTTGGCCCCACGAAGTTCAGCCGTAAGTGGGTAGCATATCCCTATACATTCTAAAAACCCTCCACACCATTGGCCGTTGCTATCACGAAGGATCCCCCCAGTTGTACCAATGTCGGTTCCGGACTGGACAGCTCCATCGGAATTGAGTTTGACCCAGTCATCTGGAGGTCGAACCCAACCTATAAGGGCGCCCCGAGGAGCCCCCGCCGTTAGAATAGCTCTCCCAGTCACGCTCTGCGCTTTCTCGATCTAGGCAACATATTCCAACACTATTCGATGTCCGCGGGCGGGCCAGTTAAACGCTTCTTCGAAAAGACATTGGTTTCGCCACTACCAGATATACCAGCAGGCAGTTCCAAAAACAATCGCCCACGCCAAATGGTCACCTTGGTGCTTAATGCCTAGGTTAGTGAACAACCACGAGTCGAGGGTCTGATGGAAAAATGAGTTATCCCGTCCCACCCTTGGAAATTGTTGCCAGAAATAAGAAACCCTGCGACAATCTCGGATGGCATGCAAAACGGACTCTTCTTAGGTACAAAAGGGGCATTTAGAGTCCGTGACGGTGTGCCTAATCATTCGCTCCTTATTGGTGAGCAATTTATTGTTGGCCAGTAGCCACAGAAAGGAGCGAATCCATTGTGGACCAGGCCATTTCCAAATCAGCTGGCACATACGACTGGGTTCTTCATCAGGATATCCCGCAATGAGCTCATAGGCTGATTTGATCGTGAATGTGTGACTTTGCCCTAGTCTCCACACCATATGATCCTTCGCCCCCCTTTCGCTGGGGGTAGGAATAGCTGCAATGGTCATACAAACTGTCGCGGGAAGGTACTATTGAAAACAAGTCCAGTCCCAGGTTCCATCCTCGTGTACCATGTCCCAAACTGTAGCGTGGATCAGACTATCCAGAGGTGGGGAGCTCGTGACCGTTAACAGGGGACCCCAATCTTTGACCCATCCATCTAACCAGAATTGGACCCGTCGACCATTGCCGATGGACCACTGGCTCCCACGACAAACATAAGGCCAGGTAGCAGCGATCCCTCTCCAGATTATAGATGCCCCCGGTCGATCAACTAAGACAGGAAATATGTTGTTGTCCACTTTATATTTGGCGCGGAGAATTTGAACCCAGAGGTCAGACGGTCATGTGAGGACTGACCACCTAACTTAGTAAGGAGAGCATCGTTTGTGATTCTTAGTCGCTTGATACCCAAACCGCCAGAGGTTTTAGGTCGACAGACCTTTTCCCAATGAATCAGATGTGTCTTCGGCCTTCCAGGACGGTTACCCCAGAGGAACGCTCGCATAATCCTTTCCAAGTCATCACAAAGGTGCCTTGGTAATCTTACCGTTTGCATGGTATAAATCAGAAGGGACGAGAGAACTGATTGAATGAGAGTGACGCGCCTTGCGAGTGAGAGCTCGCGCGCACTCCATCCGGTGAGCCTCTTCTGGGCCCTGTCCAAAATGTACTAATACGTGCGCCTAGAGGTGCGCTCATGAATCAGTGGCACTCCAAGATACTTGCC
>JAOQML010000004.1:7328915-7345969 GCA_027568935.1 Erythroxylum urbanii
GAGTATAATTACAAAAATAGAAACAAGATGATAAATTCAAACATATTTTGGCTTTTGTTTTTGTTTTTGTTTTTAATCACTAATCTCAACAAAATAGGTTTTTGTTTTCAATTTTTATATTGCAAATATCAGCCAAACAGGTTTTATTTTTTTAAGAAAAAACATAAACAAAAAAACAGAAAAGAAAAACTATAAACTATAAAAAAAACGAAGTAAAATTAAACGGCCCTTAATATGTCATTGGAAGGAAACCTTGGAGTCATTTTTGCCCTTTTAAACTAATCAAACAACCACCTTCTTTTGGCCATTCTACCCTTTGATTTATTTGGAGTTTAATTAGATTGACTCTGTAAAGTTCATCAAGATGTCCATCAATCATTGGAATTTGGTATTTGTCTATTATATTGTTCAAAGCCCAATAATCTACGCAAAATTAGTAACCCCTATATGCTCTTTTTGCTAATAGATCATGTGATCATAATGGGCTATTACTAGTCTTATCAATCCAAATTGAAGAAATTCACTTGCATCTTTTCTATTCCTTTTCCTTGTAAGTAATGGTACCAATATAGTTTGAACCTTATTGGCTTTGTGTTTGGTTGTAAGGGAATGTAGTAATCATGTGATAATTTTGGTGGTAGGTTCTGGGATGATTCAACCACTACAAACTAATATTAATTGAACAATTAAGATGAAATAACAAATAACAAAATAGATTAAATTCGCGTTATTCACATGCCCACAACATAAATGCCCATATTGTAAATATAACCACGTGACGTTTTGTTGAACATTTGAAGTGAATAATATAGGAGGCCAAAAGTTTATCTGAACGTTTTTATTAGAATACAATTTGAATCATAATATTTTAGAGTATTCAATTTTAATTTTAATGTTTCTAAAATATGCAAAACAAACCTTAAATAAAGAAAAATTTTTGATAAAATTAATCTTCGTACGTTAAATGTCACATTTATACTGATATGACGTTATTTAATAATTTTTATAATCTAATAATAGGTTTAATGGAATATATTGTTAGACAAGAAAGACATCCGTCTCGTAAAATCATTTATCCACCTTAAAAAAAAATATAAGTTCAGATGTGAGTACTGATTCAATCACACCGGATGCTTTCACAGCTACTATCACTCTAAAGAAAAATACCCTAGAGTTCCGGATAAACTCTTGAACATGAATAGGACGGGAGTCGAACTCGCATTCTCTTTTCCATTAAGAAAGAAAGGAACCTATCTTCCTTTCGGAACGTGATCCTCTGGCCCATGTACCCTGTCCCTACCCTGTCCCATAACATCTCAACCATTTATTTATGTAAGACTCACATAAATGAATGGTTGAGATGTTATGGGACAGAGTAGGGACAGGGTACATGAAACAAAGGATCTGAGGGTCTTCCTTTCACTGTAAAGCTTATCTTTGTATACCAATTACTGTCATAGCAAAACCTCAAGCCCGAAATACAAGATAAAATGGGTACATGTCTCTTGACTGTTTGCTTTCTGGCCACTGTCGCAGCTACTGTGATCCTTTAATCGCCCCAGTGATGGCCACCGACCTCGGCCCTCTTGTAACCTTACAAATCGCCCCTTCCAAAGCCTAGCGAAAACAGTATTAGCCAAATCATCAACGTCTCTCAAATTATTCCCAAGTCTTCGACTCATATGACGTCTGCAGTTTGAAAACCTATTAACCCGCAACTTCATAGAATCTCCGAGCTTGACTGATTAGATTCCATCAACAGAGCATTTCATGCCCTCAAAGATGGCACCGAATAAGTACGCAGTTTTGGTATAGCACTAAAGATTCTCGCTCTAACTCCGTCGTTGATAGATTGCTTTTGTCGAAGAGAAACTTCAAACATGTATGAAGGTTGTCGAGGTTTTGAGCTGAGACGTTGTAGAGATCGTGATATGGTTGGTACTTGGAAGTACTTGTGATCGTTAGAGTCAGCCATTTGTTGGAAGTTTTGGATCAATAGTAAAAACGTGGAATTTTGATTAGAAAAGATGGGTCTTCAAAAGCTTTCACCCACACTATATTTATCACAAGCAACGCCGCTAGGCTAATTTATGCACCAAAACTAAGTCGTATGATCATTGCTACCACTACGGATGAATTAGTGAAAGTTTTACCAATGGAATAGTCACCTAATTAGAGTCAAGATTAATTGTTATAATCAATTTTTATTTTTAAATTCTAACAATAAGTCCACGTAGCATATATATGACAATGGGACCCAATATCAAATTGCCACATAACATTCAATCAATGACGAGTAACCAAATTGAAACGGATGATAAATCCAAGCCATTTTTAGACGACAAATCCTTCGTTTAAATTGAAGCTTCCAACAAAACTGAGAAAGTTACATGCTACGATAAGGTAACAGTTCCATGAAAGGAAAACAGATAACATAACAGAAAGTGAAACCAATTGGATGTTGGGAATACCTAGGTGAATCTCAGACAATTTTAATAACTCAAACTTTAAAACCGCGACTATTTCTTCTTCCCCTTGCCCTCTCAAATTTCCTTCCCTTTGATCGCACATAAGGTTTGGTGTGGCTATGTGGTACCCCAGGAGCTGGTCCAAAATGCTTAACAGCCTCACGAGCATTCTTGGGACCTCTGAGAAGAACCTGTAATATAGGACCATAAGACTTGTCATCTAGTTATCCCAAGGAAAACTTGATTCCAAATAACCCCCAAAAAAAAAAAAACCTCCAAAATGTATGGAAGATCTATATCATAACATTCTATAAATCAGTGAATACACGCATCTTGTACTTCCTAATATCACTCCTTATTTCATCTCCTCTTATCCTTAACATTTAAAGCCAGTAAAAGGGCATGGAGAAAGCAACACAAAACGACAAGTAACAACCATAAACACGCTTATAGATAACTTCCGTCATGGACTTGTATGTGTCCCCCCATACTATTGACAACAGGCAAAATAGAACCCTGAAACCCAGATATGGCGGATCCTGACATTATTATGAATTCTACATACATTTGAATTCACATAATCATGGTCGCAATATTATTGCCAAGAAAAATCGTAAAAGTAAATAATAACATTTGGAGTATTTTAACTAGAATATTTGGCAAAACACTCACTAGTGGTTAACAGATCGTAGAAAATAATGCAACATGTTAAAAACTAGAAATCCAATACGACCACAATCAATTTCGGTCCCCTTGAATGCGAATTTGAGGCAAACACAAGGATCCCATGAATGATAAAACAGATTTCACAATCTTGTTAGAGAGCATACCGTGTTCTGTCCAAGAGGGGCTCTAAGAGCAAGTTGATCAAACGTCAAGCATTCTCCGCCAGCCTTCTCAATCCTAGCCCTAGCAGTCTCAGTGAACCTCAGGGCAGTAACCTTCAAAGCAGGGACCTCATACACCCTAATATCATCAGTTACAGTTCCAACAAGCACTGCGATCTTATCATCCTGATGAAAAATAACCGTAGTCAGTAAATATCATACATACAAAATTGGACCCTAAACAAGTGAAGTCAAAACAATTATGATAAGTTTCACAATTTCCATTTGGAAAAAAAAAATGTCTAGCAGCTAAACTAAGCTTATTCATCGTTCACAAATAGAAGAAAGAAACAAAACCTTGCCCTTCATGAAACGAATCAAACGGGAGAGAGAAAGAGGGGCCTTGTTGACTTTGCTCATGAAAAGCCTCTTCAGAATCACCGCATTGAACCTGCTTCCAGTTCTCCTCACCAGAAACCGATACAACTGTTAAAAGATCCAAACATTCAGCACCCACTTAAATACAAACACAATACACATGAAATCAAACAAAACGAACAAGAAGAGATTGGGACCTTGACGAGGAGGTTGAGATAGATATCATTTGATTTAGGGGCAGTACGCTTGGTCTTCTTGTTCTTTCCTCCCGCTTTCAAATCTATACCCTGTGGTTATCAAGTTAAACAAGTGAAAATGATGTAGAGAGAGTTAGTGTTGGGATAAGCATTTTGGGGGATGGAGAAGAAGAAGATTACCATTTTTGGTGGAGGTTTGCAGTTGCAGGACGGCGTGAGAAGTGAGCAAAAGGCAGAGGTCCTTTTTATTGCCAGCTAGGGTTTTAGGACCTTACGTTGCGATGAATAGTTGGGGTTGGGTCAACACACTGAATCAAAACTCTGGGCTTGGGCCAACGGGGGGACCAAACTCAGTCACCTTTGGTTTTTATACAAAAATATTATTTTCCAAGAAATTTAAATTATTATGTTTTTCAGCAGTGATAATTTAAGTATAATGCTTAACAAATGGTAAATGCAAATTTCTGAAACAAATTATAGAATGGAATTCGGTTAGATACCTCTAACTAATCACATCAAATATTCTATTCTAATTATTTTGTTTTAATTATATTTATTAAATTTTATTACATAAATATACGAATAAAATTTAATAAAAATAAAAACTTATAATCTAACAAGACGAGATACAATCGCTCGAGTAATCTAAGACACCGCACCTCCCGTTTCGAGCCGCCAAATGCCGAATTACAATTGCAAATCCAACTGACTTATCAACCTGCCCACCACTTAGCGACTCCAAAAGAAAACAACCTTGTTTCCTCGTCTTGTCCGCAAGGCGCAAGCCCTGCTGTAACTGTTTATTTACGCAGAATAAACAAATGCAGTCGACGAAGATTCGCCGGAAAGGTGCTCCGGCCAACGGAGAACTCGACAACTCTGCCGACAAGCAAGAGCAGCTCCTCCTGTCTTCCGCCATCTGCGATGGCGAGGACCTTGGACCCTTCATCCGCAAAGCCTTTGCTGGCGGCCGGCCCGAGACGCTCCTCCATAACCTCCGCCACTTCGCACGCTCCAAAGAATCCGAAATCGAAGAAGTTTGCAAAGCTCACTACCAAGACTTTATTCTCGCCGTCGATGACCTCCGATCTCTTCTATCTGACGTTGATTCACTCAAATCCGCTCTCTCCGACTCTAACTCCAAACTCCAGTTCGTCGCCGGACCTCTCCTTGCCTCTCTGGACTACTACCTCGAAGCACAAACTTTGTCTCAGAATCTTCACTTGGCGCTATCTCAAATCGCGATTTGTATCAAGATCACGGAACTTTGTGCGAGAGCGAACCACCATTTGTCGAGTGGAAAATTCTACATGACTTTGAAGTGCGCGGATGCGATAGAGAGCGAGTTCTTGGACAAAACCCCATCGTCTACTTTGAAAGCCATGTTGGAGAAGAAGATTCCAGAGATTCGATCTTATATAGAGAGGAAAGTGAGCAAGGAGTTCGGTGATTGGCTTGTGGAGATCCGAGTTGTGAGTCGCAATCTAGGTCAAGTTGCAATAGGACAAGCCTCGGCTGCGAGGCAACGAGAAGAGGATCTTAGAATAAAACAGAGACAAGCTGAAGAACAGAGCCGACTCAGTTTGCGAGACTGTGTCTACGCTTTGCGAGAGGAAGATGACGAAGATGGATTCGACGGCGTGATCGGAGATGACGGTAAGGACGGTTATAGTAACGGCGCTAGTGGATGGTTAGGATTTGATTTGACGCCATTGTATAGGGCTTACCATGTACACCAAACATTAGGGCTTGAAGATCGGTTCAAACAGTATTATTTTGAGAATAGGAAGCTTCAGTTAACGTCCGATTTTCAGGTCTCGTCAATGACTCCGTTTCTC
The DNA here is from genome assembly GCA_027568935.1 of Erythroxylum urbanii. Lineage (NCBI taxonomy): Eukaryota > Viridiplantae > Streptophyta > Magnoliopsida > Malpighiales > Erythroxylaceae > Erythroxylum > Erythroxylum urbanii. The sequence continues at coordinate 7,334,624 of JAOQML010000004.1, forward strand.
GAGTCTCATCAAACTTTTTTCGCACAAATTGCTGGATTTTTTATTGTAGAAGATCGAATTCTGAGGACTGGAGGAGGGTTAATTTCAAGATTTGAAGTGGAGAATTTGTGGGAGACTGCTGTTAGTAAGATGTGTTCCGTGTTAGAAGATCAGTTTTCTAGAATGCAAACAGCTAATCATCTTTTACTTATAAAGGACTATGTGAGCTTGCTTGGTGTGACTTTGCGTAGATATGGGTACCCCGTGGATGCATTGTTAGATGTTTTGAGCAAGCATAGGGATAAATACCATGAATTGTTACTTTCTGATTGTAGGAAGCAGACTGGGGAGGCACTCTCTACTGATAAGTTTGAGCAGATGTTGATGAAGAAAGAATATGAATATTCAATGAATGTGCTTTCTTTTCATTTGCAAACATCAGATATAGTACCTGCATTTCCTTATGTTGCACCATTCTCTTCCACAGTTCCTGATTGCTGTCGAATTGTACGGTCATTTATTGAGGATTCTGTAAGTTACATGTCCTACGGTGGGCAGCTTGAGTTCTTTGACGTTGTTAAGAAGTATTTGGACAGACTATTGAGTGAGGTTTTAGATGGAGCTTTGGTGAAGCTTATCAATACTTCAGTCCACGGGGTTTCTCAGGCTATGCAGGTTGCAGCAAATATGGCTGTTATGGAGCGTGCTTGTGACTTCTTCTTTCGTCATGCTGCTCAGCTTTCTGGTGTACCTTTAAGAATGGTAGAGAGGGGTAGGAGGCAGTTTCCATTAACCAATGCCCGTGATAAAGCTGAAGAGATGTTATCTGGTTTGCTTAAGGAGAAGGTTGATGGCTTCATGACATTAATTGAGAATGTGAATTGGATGGTTGATGAGCCTATACAGAATGGTAATGAATATGTCAATGAAGTTATAATTTATCTGGAAACTCTTGTTTCTACTGCTCAGCAGATTTTGCCGACTAGTGTCCTTAAAAGGGTTTTACAAGATATTCTTTCTCACATATCAGAGCAAATTGTTGGGGCTTTACTTTCAGACTCAGTTAAGAAGTTTAATGTTAACGCTGTCATGGGGATTGATGTAGATGTGCGTTTGCTGGAATCTTTTGCAGATAGTCAATCTACCTTGTTTACTGAAGGGGAAGTTAGTCAGTTGAAAATAGCACTTGCTGAGGCTAGGCAGTTGATTAATTTGCTTTTAAGTAATCATCCAGAGAATTTCTTGAATCCTGTCATCAGGGAGAGGAGTTACAATGCATTGGATTATAGAAAAGTAATGATCATATCAGAGAAGGTAAAAGATTCTACTGAACGTCTCTTTGGAACTTTTGGGAGCAGGGGAACCAGGCAAAACCAGAAAAAGAAATCATTGGATATATTAATTAAACGACTTAAAGATGTCAGCTGATTTAATTCAGAGTAAATTCCTTCCTTTTCTGTTGACCTCTTCTCACTTCTGTGTTTCCCTACGAGGCTTCGCCTGTGGTTATATTTGATGATGTAACATTTGCATATTGTGTTCCTTGTTCCCATATATTTTGGTCGTTAGGTTGTATTCAGTCTTCTAAAGCAACAATAATTAGTTCTGCTGCTTTATTGCTGTCAATATGCTTCGGTAGATTTTGATATTGATTTATGTTGCCGCCAATGTATATTGGTTTGTTACTAGTTGAATATGACTCTTCTTAGTTTACTGACTGATTGAAGACGGCGAAGATTCAAAGTCAAGGCCTATCTTACCCTCCAAAAAAAAAAACCAAAAAAATAGGCCCTTCTCCCCCCGGTAGAAAATGCAAGGGATGTGGCGATTAAGTAGTCTGACCTATATGCCTCATGGTGCATGGCACTTTCAATTTTATTAGATTTAGATCCACTGAAACATTAGCAATCTAGCTCCTTGAACTTTGAAAACCTTTTTTGATATTTCATTGAGCTTCTTCCAGCTGAGTTTGCAAAAGTTCTGAGGTTGGGGTTAAGTTGAAATCTTGATTGGTGCTAGTATGACTTGTTCATATAAATATTTAATATCATGAGGGGGTTTTCAAGGAAAGGAAGCAATGGAGAAAGGGTTTTGACAATTGTACTGTGTTTAGAATTGTTGGCCGAAACCAATTACTTCAAAGTTCAACATTGCTTTTCAGTTTATTTGGGTAATTACATTGGATAAGCTAACGAATTCAGTAGGTTTTCATGGGTAATAAAGGAAGCTCGGTCATCATCTCTAGCTCGAAGAGAGGAAAACGTAGAAATGTCTGCCTGTACATTGCAATCAGAGTATTCGTGTCCCGGAGTAGTTAATGTAGAGTTCTACCTGGTTTAAAGCCAAGAAATGTGGAGTTACCATCTCAAGTTAAGACTGCTAATAGTGCAATTGTCCATAGGAAAGGACAAAATAATCAGAAATTGAATAGGGAAATATTTATTAGAATGGAATCTAGTAGGAGGCTAGGCGAGTCAAACTGGCACTTTAATACGCTCCATGACTGTGTTGGGCAATACGATATGAACGAATTGTTTTAACTTGCGATTGATAATGAAACCGTAAATCGGCCACGTCGTTATTAAATAGAACAATTACAAGCATGTTATGTCGCAATTGGTTAGAAACTTAGAATTATTCTGGCTTAGGACAAAATTACTTGGCGTGTTTGTCTGCTTTGGACTTCATATCTTGGTTGTTTAGATTTTCAGTCACTCATCAAAATATAGTGATTTTGACAGTGTTAAAAGGCCACTTGATACTTGACAAAGTGAGACCCGTCACTGCCGCTTACATCCATGCATGCGTCATAAAATAAACTCCATGGAATTCCAGACTCCGAGAGTTCTGTACCATACACTTTTTCAACATTTTCACTGGTTACGAATCTCATCTGTCGATAACTTGTGTTTATGGTATACACTTTTTTTGTCATATAGGTTTTGCGTTATACTTTGGTACTGTAATTTTATTTTATACCGAAACTAGTCAAACGACCATATATACGTTACTTCCTTTCCTGTTTTTACCAACCTAATAGGGGTCCGGACTTTCAAATGTCGTGGCCACGGTTGGATCACTCATCCGCGTTTAAAAGTCCATTTTTGATTGCAGAAACCAGAAAGATACCGATACATCAAATACCTCTTCTACGTCTTTGAGAAAGTGTTTTAAGTACTCCACAAAGTGTCTTTGGTGGTCCTCGTCGTTACGGTTGGGAATTAAACTCTACCCCCGAGACCCCAGGACCATAACCTACCTACCACTGACCCAACAACCTCTTTTATAAACCCAACAACCAGTCTTTGTTTCTGCACGACCGTAAAGAATTAGGAAATTACTATGGGTATGGTCTCACTACTAACAACTTCCTCTCTAGCGCCACTTCTATGGACCCTTTTCCTCACTCTGACTTCTTCCACTTACTCCGATGACACACCGACGGCATACGAAGTTCTCCAGGACTACGACTTCCCAGTCGGTATCATCCCAAAAGGGGTGACTGGTTACAAGCTTAACAAAGAAACTGGCGAGTTCTCTGCCTATTTGAGCCAAACTTGTAAGTTTCCCATTGAGTCGTACGAGCTGGAGTACAAATCTACTATTACGGGTGTGATCTCTAAGGACAAGATCACGAATTTGCAGGGCGTCCAGGTTAAGGTTCTGTTTTTTTGGTTTAATATCGTGGAAGTTGTGCGTGATGGTGACGAGCTTCAGTTCTCCGTTGGGCTTCTTTCAGCAAACTTCCCGATTGAGAACTTCGTGGAGTGTCCTCAATGTGGGTGTGGGTTAAACTGTGACAAGTTGAGGTCTAGCCTTGTTTCTTCGTCGTAGGAACTGCGTTTGCTCTGTAGATGTAGCTGCTTATATGAAAATAAAAATGCTTTTATTTACTTATCTTCTCTCTTTTTGCAACTTGGTGATATATATTTATGCAATGTATAGAATGAAAATAAGCTATCTTTAACCAAGGAAATTATCACTTGGTGCTGGGTGATTGTAGTTGGGTTTGGAGAGAGAGTACTGAACTCGATTAGGTTCCGTTCATCTCTGACACAATTATAAAGGGCAAATCTTAATCCATAGAATATGGAGGGCAACCAACCCGTAGAATGTCAAATCCACATGCAATGCATTATATTATAATTTGTGAGGGCAATCATCTCTTCTTCTCCGTAAACATATTCATAATGTTTTTGCTTTCTCTTGCGAGTTGCGACAAGAGTTTAACGAGCTGTCAAACCTACCACTTCCCAGCATGCACTCTGGACAGAAAATCAAGCATAAAACAGGGATTTACGTTTACCCTTCCAAACCATACCCTTATACAGGATGGCCTCTCTTTGCGGAATCTTCCTCTTTCTTGCTCTCTCATTACAGACAATCCCTGGAAGTGAGACAAAAACCGTTTATGCAATTCTCCGAGAATACGACTTTCCCATTGGCATCCTTCCCAAGGGAGTAACGGGCTACGATTTGGACACCTCCACAGGGGAGTTCTCGATTTACTTCAACAGCACTTGCTCCTTCAAGATCGATTCCTACGAGCTCAAATACAATTCCACTGTAACTGGTGTTTTAACCAAAGACAAGCTCTCAAGCATGAGTGGTATCCGAGTTAAGGTGGTCTTCATGTGGCTTAACATTGTTAAAGTTACTCGCAATGACAGACGAGCTCGAATTCTCTGTTGGAATTGCATCTGCGAATTTTCCTGTGACAAATTTTGATGAATCCCCCACCTGTGGGTGTGGCTTTAACTGCGACGGGGCTAAAGTGGACAAGACCAAGCTTAAAGGTCTCGTGTCTTCGTCTCAATTCACTGTGAATGTGTGATTTGATAGTACAGAGTTGGTTATTATAAACGTTGGGGCTGAATCAGAAAAAGAGATGGGGTACTCGTAATTGGTCTTCCAAACAGCTTTCTGTCCTGTTTTTATTCGTTATGAAAACATTACTTTCAAAGTTATATATACCAAATCAAAGAATCCGTTGTGTTGTGTCTCCGATGTTAGACATAATAATGTCTGGTGCAGTCAATTTTTTACGATCACGATGGGCGCAATTTTTTTTTTTTAATAATGTGGAGGCTAAAAGCTTAAACAGAAAGAAAAGAAGAATTTAAAAATCAGAAAGAACATAAACGTGATACAGTTACTCTAATCATATCCCCACCAAAGAGTAGAGTTAAGTTTTTTGGCGGTTGTGACAGACTCGCAAAGTTGCCAAACATAGTCAATCCAAAGTTTGCTAACCAATCCCCACACACATTCCCTTCCTGATGAACTTGACAAACAACAATCTCGCAACTTGCCTTCAGATACTTACGAATGGCACGCAACAGAGAGGCAGTACGATGGGAACTAGGTTGAGACCCAATTATTAGTTAGCAAGCAACCACGGAGTCTAACGTCAATATCACTCGAGAGAGCTGTATTTCCCTTACAAGCATTAAGCCCTCATAGACAGCCCATAGTTCAGGTACAATGGCAGTAGTTATCCCAATTTTACGTACCGATTCAACTTGTCAAATACTCAAATCATTACATAGCAGACACCCAGTCGTAGCTAGGCCCAGAGTTCCTTTTGCCGCCCCATTAGTGTTAACCTTATACCAACCAGCTAGAGGCAGAGTCCATGTTATCCATCGAATCTGCTTTGTCAACTAGATCTTCTGCTCCCCTCGATTCATTACAGCATGAAAACCGTTAGCCATATGCATAATAGAGTAGAACGTGTCTGATGGTCTAATAAAGTCTTCTTCAAACATTTCCTTATTTCTCTATTGCCATAGAAGCCAACATCCAACGCCAAATATCATTGCCCGAGGAATTGTTTGTACTGCTCGTCATGCCATAATTAAGTTTAAAACCAGCCACTCCTTAACTGGGGCTGAGAAGAATAGATGTTGATAGGCAGCTGGCACTAAGGACTGCCACATAATTTTCACATCCAAACAATCCCGCAACACATGCAAAAGTGGTCTCCTCTGCTGAAAAACATCTCGGACACACACCTGATTCGGATAGTCGTCTACTAGCTCTCACACTTAAAGTATGCAAACTATCATGAGCAGCAAGTCATAAGAATTGTGGAATTCGCTGAGGCCCAGGCCATTTCCAGATTATTTGCCATACCTTATGTTCATCATGATAATACCTCTCAGTTAGTAATTGGTAAGCTGATCTTACAGAGAATCGATCCGAGGCTTCCTCTAACCAAATTACTGCATCCTCCTGATCTGATGGAGATGGCGGTAAGCTCGCAGTAATGCACAGAGCCGTTTGGTGGTTGATAAGGTGACCGAATAAGTTCCATTGCCATTGCCCAGACGAGCTCACCATATCTGCAACAAGTACATTATCGTCTGTCCCACTCCTTAATGTGTTAGGAGCAGTCTGCACTTTCCCCAAGCCCGGTAGCCAACTATCCTCCCAAAACTTCACTCGGGTCCTATTGCCACACGACCATGCCATGCATTGTGAAACACGGTTCTACGTCATAGATAGTGATCGCCATTTATGAGAGTCTGAGGGAACCCTCCCCAAAGCAAATCTTATGCCAATCCTATTTTTATACTTTGCTCTCCATACCTTGGAGCATAACGTGTCAAGTTCAATAAACAATTTCCAACTCCATTTGGCCAGTAAACTATCATTGAAATCTTCAAGCCTACGAAGCCCCAGACCTCTTCTGTCCAGCGGCATACACATACGTGACCAAGCAATAAGATGTAGTTTTCGTTCATTAACCGCATGCCCCCATACAAAAGAATTGCTCAGTTTTTCAATTTCCTCACATATATATTTCAAAAATTTCAAGACTTGCATTGAAAAGGTCGGGATGGATTGGATGATCGACTTGCTCAAAGTGATTCTACCTGCCATAGAAAGGGTAGAGGCGGTCCACCCTGATAGTCTAGCTTGTATACGGTCGAGGATTGGCTAAAATGGGCATGACGTACTCTTCCATGAACCACGTGAACTTCCAAATATCGCCCAATAGAGTTAGCTGCCTTAAACTCAGATTCCCGTAGAATATCTACCCACAACTCCTCACCAACATTCCGCGAGAAGAAGACTTGGGATTTAGATGGATTGACCTTCTGTCCCGAAGCCACACCAAATACATTAAGAACCCCAAGAATGCACTGCATCTGCTCTACCGAAGCCTTTGCAAATAGTAATAAATCGTCCACAAAGAAAAAAATGGGAGATCTGTGATCCCGATGTTCCAACCTTTATCGGTGTCCAATTACTAACTTCCACCTCTGCAGATATAAGATGTGATAACCGTTCTACACAAAGGACAAATAGGTATGATGACAGAGGACATCCCTGCCTTATTCATCTTCCCATGTCGAAGGATTCAGTTATAACGCCATTCCAAAGGAGTTGCATATGAGTCGACGAGACACAATCCAAAACGATTTCTTGCATTCTATTAGGTATACCAGCCTGTACTAGGGTATCATCAATAAAGTCCCATTGTAGTCGGTCATAGGCCTTTTCAAGGTCGACTTTAATCGACATGAAACCCCGCCTGATGTGGCGACATTAATTCAGGCATCCAACTACGCAATCTGTTAGCAATCAATCTAGTAACAATCTTGTATGTTACGTTACATAAACTAATAGGCCTGAAGTTGTGTAGAGTTTCCGGTTGCTCCACCTTCGGGATGAGTACAATCATAGTTTCATTAACGTCTCTTATGCTTTCTCTGCCCTCCCATATATTCTGTACAAACAAACTTAATCATAGTATTCCCAACAATCTCCCAATTTGCTTGATAGAAAACTGCTTGGAACCCATCCGGGCCCAATTTCTGAGAGCTCGAGTGGTAGGTTGTTGGCAACGTTAGTAACATCACGCCCAACACAAGATCGGTCGGCCCATCTTATCAAGATTTTTTCCGTACGGTCTTACAGAGTCCTGACTCCTGAAGAGTCTTATATGTCTACCCGTTGTTATCTTATGCGGGTGATGCAACTATGGGCGATATAATCACAACCACTTAGCTACCGTTCAAGAAGTCTTCCACACGTGCTTTGCGAGATGCGACTCTTAAACTGTCAGTCATTATGAAACTATTACGTGGTGCAATAAACAACTACAAACTGTTAACCAAACGTCGTCGTTGAAAATTGAAGGCTGTCATTTTGTTCTTATATGCAGTGACCAACCAACGTTCTCAAGAAACAAACTAGATTTTCAAGGAAAATCGCAAATTTCCTTTGGCTGAATAAAAACTGATTGATTCACAATCATGTCTATCTCGGCGGTTCTCCCCATCCTTCTTCTTCTCCTCCTATCACCGCTGTCGCCCAAGGCCATCTCCGGCGAGGTACAAACGGCTTACGAGATCCTCGCTGGTTACAATTTTCCGATCGGTATTCTTCCAAAGGGAGTGACAGGCTATGAACTTGACGAGAACACTGGAAAGTTCAACGCATATCTAAATGGTTCGTGTAGTTTCTCACTTGAAGGAAGTTATCAACTGAAGTACAAATCCACGATCAGCGGAGTTATAAGCGACAATAAGCTTAGGGAATTGAGTGGCGTGAGTGTAAAGATTCTGTTTCTGTGGTTGAATATTGTGGAGGTGGTTAGAGATGGAGATGAGCTTCAGTTCTCGGTAGGGATTGCATCCGCGAATTTTGCGATCGATAATTTTTTTGTGTGTCCTCAGTGCGGTTGTGGATTGAATTGCGATAACGGAAGCAAAGTGAGCAAGCTTAGAACCAATCCTCTTGTTTCTTCTGTCTAGGGTTTATTATTCGTTGTTATGCTTCTTTCAAGCCTATTTCAACGGTACATGTGTTATGGAGTAAATTGTCGACCAAATATAGAAGTGGTGGTGATGGAATGTGTTGATTTGGGCTTGGGATGTGTCAAAACTGAGTTTTACTTTTCATTTGGAAATATTTAAACATTTTGTGCTGTTTTATTTTCGCTTCTGTGATAATCCTTGCCCTAGAACCAGAATTATAGCGTCTGTTCAATTGGAAATGACTTGTATGATATAGAAAATTCCAATTGGGAGGGACACGAGCTGAACTCAATAGAGTGGGATTACCCATTGTTGGTGGAGCATTCTATACATGTGGCTTGTCTATACAGGATGTTGTATTGGAACTGTGTATTACTTCTTCAAAGTTCTGAAAAGAATGCGCAGTGAGACGTTATATTGCCAGTGGAAGCAATCATGACAATCTTGGCTAATTTGAAGTTCTAACAATTTGATTGCTCGGAGACAGAGGAGGTTGCTACTTCCCTTTCCACTATATTTCTTTACCTGTTATTTTATTTGTAGTCAAGTCCAAGTTATTAGATGTCTTTGTAATATTTGATAGAATTACATGAAACCTATCAGGCAGTCAGAGACAACGGTAAACAACCTGCAGTGTTACTCCATGAGAATTCTCTGTGCTGCATCTAAATTAGTGGAAATAGGTTAGCTAACTTGTGAGTTTAAGTAGTTGCATCAGATGCGCCATTATTGAATACTCATCAAAATTACCACTTGCAGAGCTAAAACATGGCATATAACTTCTATATCATTCTTTTCTTCCCCGAGTGACTAGTTCTTGATTGTCTAGTATTTTTCTTCAGTGCACTTGTCTGCTACATTTGTGTGGGTTTGTGCTGCTTTACGCGGTCACTTTTTATAGGTTAATGTGTTCTCCTATTTTGTCAGTGGTAGCGAAATGTAAGACCTTAACCTTTTATGATGCCACTACTAATTCATAGAGATAGATTATAGAACAATGTCAAAAAAGCTAGTGTGCTGTTGTTGGCCAATCTTCAGTCTACTTATTACTAAAGTGAGCCTCCTAAGGTGAGAAAGAACTGGATGACCAGGGAGGACTTTGAGAACCTACAATGGGTCGTCAAAATGCCAGAGAAATTCAAATGTTATAACTTACTACCTCCGGCACGCTATGCATTTATGACCGGATGGAATCCTTTGAGACTTTATGTTGATGTCATGCTTGCTTTTGGTATGCCAGAAAAATAAATCTTGATTGAACCCATATTTGCCCAATGGATACAATTTGCTCAAGTATGGTAGAAAGAAAAGTGTTCAATTAGAATATGAAAACGTGATTGAATTTATCCTAGTTACTCTTCGGGACAGAGTAGAGGAAGGGAAGAGCTTCTCAAACGCGGAAAAGGATATATATTTCTAGAAGATTGATCCTTGTTACCAACCAAATATTGTCTAATCAAATCCAATTATTTGTCGATATATTCCTCAAAATTTTGATTTGTGTAGATTATTCTCCCAATTAATGAAAAGATCTTGGTGGAATTGTTACAAATGAAATTGAACATAATTTTGTAAAGAAATAGTCAAGTTCTTTCTAAAAAAGAGATGGTTAATAAATATTTGAGCTTTGATTAGCAAGGAATAGAGACTTTACTAGTAAAGTCTAAGAATTGGCATTTCATTGCTATCATTTTATATGTATATGGTTACAAATGAGCCTATGATATAACAACGAGCGGGATAAAATCTTGGTTTATTTAATTATCAGAGACCCCAAGTATAGAAATTCTTTATAAAGAAAAATAAAGCATTGGAGAGTTGTTATTGGATAGTATAACATGACTTCTTTACCCGTATTAACCAATAGTTCAGGGCATATCTTGATGATCTTATCTATTTAGACTCTATTTTTTCTTTCTTCAGATGTTAAATATTTATTAGAACATGGAGTGTGAATCAAACTTATGTTTGAATGGAATTTGAAATATTGACGCAAGTTCTTCCCTTCTGAATTATATAAATTCATATTTAAAAGAGGTTGATAATAAGTTCTTTCAAAATTGACTATTTGTGTTTTGGTCTAATTTTTTATTCTTATTTTATGATATAGTTATATTCATATTCATATGTTTCTATTTTTATATGTTTTTTATGTATGTATTTTATGTTTATGTTTATATGTTTTTGTCGATACCATATAAAGAAATCGTAGTTTTCATTTCCTTTGTGATGGACCTAAGAGAAGGGGGACATGTCAAGTATTCGATTAAGATCATATCTTCTTAGGGTTTTTTTGGACGTACAATTCAATTTTGGTAGTAATATTTCATTTTAGTTAAAAAAAGGCCACCAAAAGTTTGAGGTATTATAAGTGATCAAGGGTTCGTAGACTCAACGGTATGAATACCGTACCGTAAGTACTAATATCCATCGGCATCGATGGTAGATATCAGTCGGTAGTTTTCGGTCGGTACCAACCGGTACCGGTAGTACCGGACAATATCAGCCAGTACCGGAAAATTTTAAAACGTCAAGAACCTATTTGCAATTTTAAAAAAATTTTAAAATTTAACGTTTTAACTTTTAACCCTACCCCCCC